>JABXJD010001208.1:0-55000 GCA_013375575.1 Percina caprodes | reverse complement strand
CTGGTCTTACAGGGAGGTGTGTTCAGGTGCATTCTGGGCGTGCTGGTCCTACAGGGAGGTGTGTTCAGGTGCATTCTGGGCGTGCTGGTCCTACAGGGAGGTGTGTTCAGGTGCATTCTGGGCGTGCTGGTCTTACAGGGAGGTGTGTTCAGGTGCATTCTGGGCGTATTGCTATCTTGAGGCAGCGGGAAGTGCTCGGCACCATTGACCAACAAAAACCTGCTTGTTACACACACAGGGACACACACTATGCTTGGTACACACACAGGGACGCACACTATGCTTGGTACACACACAGGGACGCACACTATGCTTGGTACACACACAGGGACGCACACTATGCTTGGTACACACACAGGGACACACACTATGCTTGGTACACACACACGGACTCACACTATGCTTGGTACACACACACAGGGACACACACTGTGCTTGTTCCACACACAGGCACACACACTATGCTTGTTACACACACACAGGGACACACACTATGCTTGTTCCACACACAGTAACTCACACTATGCTTGTTACACACACAGCAGCACACACACATGTAGAAGATTACAAATAAAAATATTACGGTGAAAATCCACCATCATAATAGCAATGCTCCAAGGTACAAACACGCCTGGCTGTTAAAGGGAATGGGAGAGGACCTCTGATTGGCTATTAAAGGGAATGGGAGAGGACCTCTGATTGGCTGTTAAAGGGAATGGGAGAGGACCTCTGATTGGCTGTTAAAGGGAATGGGAGAGGACCTCTGATTGGCTGTTAAAGGGAATGGGAGAGGACCTCTGATTGGCTGTTAAAGGGAATGGGAGAGGACCTCTGATTGGCTGTTAAAGGGAATGGCAGAGGACCTCTGATTGGTTGATTGCATGTTATGCCCAAAACACACCTCTGATTACTGAAGACACTAAGTCCAACCCTTTAGGACCACGCGCCTGCCGCACCGACCCTTTGTTCCACCATCAAACCAGCAAAAGTGGATTTGAACACACCCTGAACGCACCTGCGCCGTGAGCTTAGATCGTTAAAATAGGTCCTTAGTGTCGTCACCGCTGACAGGCTGTATATGCTTGTTTCAGTTGAAAGACATATTTGTATAATGGTCCCAAGCCTCTAGCTAGGAATGGACCTGCACCTGTCACAGTAAGCAAAACCTGTCTGCCTGCCTGCCTGTCTGCCTGCCTGTCTGCCTGCCTGCCTGCCTGCCTGCCTGCCTGCCTGCCTGTCTGCCTGTCTGCCTGTCTGTCTGCCTATCTGCCTGCCTGCCTGCCTGCCTGCCTGTCTGTCTGCCTATCTGCCTGCCTGCCTGCCTGCCTATCTGCCTGCCTATCTGCCTGCCTGCCTGCCTTCCTTCCTGTCTGCCTGCCTGCCTATCTGCCTGCCTATATGCCTGCCTGCCTGTCTGCCTGCCTGCCTATTTGCCTGCCTATCTGCCTGCCTGTCTGCCTGCCTATATGCCTGCCTGCCTGTCTGTCTGCCTGCCTGTCTGCCTGCCTGCCTACCTGCCTGCCTATCTGCCTGCCTATCTGCCTGCCTATCTGCCTGCCTATCTGCCTGCCTATATGCCTGCCTGCCTGCCTGCCTGCCTGCCTGCCTGCCTGCCTGTCTGCCTGTCTGCCTGTCTGTCTGCCTATCTGCCTGCCTGCCTGCCTGCCTATCTGCCTGCCTGCCTGCCTATCTGCCTGCCTGCCTGCCTGCCTGCCTGCCTGCCTATCTGCCTGCCTGCCTGCCTGCCTGCCTTTCTGCCTGCCTGCCTGCCTGCCTGCCTTTCTGCCTGCCTGCCTGCCTGCCTGCCTGCCTGCCTTCCTTCCTTCCTGTCTGCCTGCCTGCCTGCCTGCCTATCTGCCTGCCTGCCTGCCTGCCTGCCTATCTGCCTGCCTGCCTGCCTGCCTGCCTGCCTGCCTGCCTGCCTGCCTGCCTGCCTGCCTATCTGCCTGCCTATCTGCCTGCCTATGCCTGCCTGCCTGCCTGCCTGCCTGCCTGCCTGCCTGCCTTCCTGCCTGCCTGCCTGCCTGCCTGCCTGCCTGCCTGCCTGCCTATCTGCCTGTCTGTCTGCCTGTCTGTCTGTCTGTCTTTCCATGCATATCTACGTTCTTGTAAGCATAATAACTTAAACATCACAGAAGTAAGAAACATCCTCACTGTCCCCTGTAGAGCAGAGCTCTAATTACATTGCGTAGCGTCTTGCTGCATACATTTAAATATTAATAAGGGAAAACTTCTCTAACTTCTAAATGCTTTACTGTCATATCTATACGGAGGAGCGGAAAACCATCTGCTGACAATAAGAAATGTTTTCCCCATGTTTATCAATCTCTTTTTGTCTTCTCCCGTACTCATTCCTCTGCTGCTCTCTCTTTTCAACCAGCGATCCATCATTTCATTCCTCGCAGCTCTTTCTTTTTTAACCCCGCCATCTCCTTCCTCATCTTTCTCATCCCTTCTTCCTTTCAGTCTGTCCCTGTCTCCTCTCGTTCTCTCTCCTGAGGCAGGTGATTACAGTTTTTCTCTCTTATGGCCTGTGTGTGTGTGTGTGTGTGTGTGTGTGTGTGTGTGTGTGTGTGTGTGTGTGTGTGTGGTCTCTCTCTCTTTTTCTATTCAATTCAAATTGCTTTATTGCCAAAGCATCTCTTTATCTCTGTCTTTCTGTCCCTCTCTCTCCCTCTCTCCCCCTCTCTCTCTGTCTCTCTCTCCCCTCATCTCTCAATATCTGTCTGTCTGTCTGTCTCCCTCTCCCCCTCTCTATCTCTCTCTCCCCTCCATCTTTCTATCTCTGTCTCCCTTCTCTCTCTGTCCCTCTCTCTCCTCTGTCCCTCTCTCTCTTTCTGTCTCTCTCTCCCCTCCGTCTCTCTCCCTCCCCCTCTCTCTGTCTCTCTCTCCCCCCCTTCTCTGTTCCTCTCTCTCCCCTCCATCTCTCTCTCTCTCTCTTTCTGTCTGTCTCTCTCTCCCCCCCTTCTCTGTTCCTCTCTCTCCCCTCCATCTCTCTCTCTCTCTTTCTGTCTGTCTCTCTCTCCCCTCTCTCTGTCCCTCTCTCTCCCTCATCTCTCACTCTCTGTCTCCCTCCCCCTCTCTCTCCCCCTCTCTCCCTCCATCTCTCTCTGTCTCTCTCTCCCCTCCCTCTCTCTCTCCCCTCCATCTCTCTCTCTCTCTCTCTCTCTCTCTTTCTGTCTGTCTCTCTCCCTCCCCCTTTCTGTCTCTCTCTCTCTCCCCCTCTCGCTCCCTCTTTCTCTCAGGGGGAATGAATAAGATGTCCAGTGTGCTCAGTGCTGAAACAGAACTAAAGAACTCAGTTCTTCAACTTGTATTTCCCAAAGTGGTCTTTGTGTAATGACATTACCCCCCATCCTCCCCCCCTCCCCCTTTCTTTCTTTATTTAGTCGACCAAATTTCATTAGAATTGATGCCAATAAAGAGTCCGTGAATTGGGATTGACCTCATGTCCTCCTCTCTTTGTCTGGCAGAGAGATTATGAAGCCATTTCATATTTCAATTTCACTCATCAAATCCCCTACTCTCAGCTGGATCACACACACACACACACACACACGCACACACACACACACACACACACACACACACACACTGTTGACCTTGTACATCAGGACAGTGTTTGATCCGTACTAATTTGTATTGAGCGTCTAACCTATAATGTGATTCTCAACGTGCACGTTGTTGCACGCAGGGATGATTCACAGATGTTTTAAAGGTGTCTTCCCACATGTATTTTATAACTTTGTGGTAATGTCTGAAGTCCTACCATGGACTCTGTAACTGGGTTACCGTGGTTACCTTGGTTTAAGCCACTCTAGCACGGTATAGAAAGCCTGCAGGAAGACTCGGCTCCATTTGGGCCAGTTCTCATTAACATTCAACCAGTTAAGCTGCTTGACTACTTGGCTAGTTGTTAGCCAATGAGAGCCTGGCTAGCAGCATCCTTGAATATTAATGAGCTCAGGCAACATGACGTCAGACTGACCAGCTGTTGTGATTGGTCGGATTTCTCCTCTTATTTCTTTCCAGTGGCTAGAGCTGACAGAGGAGGTAGCAGTTCATCTTCACATTCACCACATAACACACACACACACATATGGACCCGACATATTTCCACAAATGCAAGTAAAAACGATTTTGTGTTGCAGGGCACCTTTTAAAAATATAGGTCAAGCTTTTATTTTGAACATACAATATTTAAACATTAGATTGCAACATAATCCTTTTAACTTGTACTTTAGCTGTATTACCTTACATTTGATTGTGAGCAACTGCAACGTAACAATTACCTCGAGGGGATTAATGAAGTATTCTGGTTTTGATAAGATTGCGCAGGTGTAACTGATCGTTCGAGTCAAATTAATATTTTCATTGTTAAATAAATGGATAAGTGGTTTGGTCTTTACAATGTCAGAAAATGGCAAAAATGTGGACCAATGTTTCCCAAAAAGCCCAAGATGACGTCCTCAGATGTCTTCTTTTGTCCCCCAACTCAAAGATATTCAGTTTCCTGTCCCAGAGGAGAGAAGAGACTAGAACATATTCACATTTAACAAGCGTACATCAGAGATAAATGTACGTTTTTCACAAAGAAATGAATCAAACTGATAATAATCAAAATAGTTGGCTATTAGTTTAACAACTTTTTGATTAAGCAAGTAATCTTTGCAGCTCTTAAATACACAGCATCTACTTTATCACATGGTTTTTGTAAGTTTCCATTAAAAGTGTCTTGAATCATTGCCCACAGTGGACTTATTCCAGCAGACCTTTTTAAGGGAAACACATTCATCAGTGGATAGAACAGTCTCTACTGGTAGACTAATCTTTATGGTCTCTCGCACATACTGCCTAGAATATTTCTAGCTTTTAATACAACATTGCATCACATCTACTATTCCAGAGTGCATTTGTTCTGCTTACATTACTCATCGATTAATGAGTCGATCACTTTGCTAACACAGCCAAACATGAAGCAAGTGCAAAACACCAGACAAAACACGCCAGCTGATATTACTCACTAGTCCAACAGAAAGAAGGCCAGCCCGGCGTCTGTCTTGCAGCGTTTCATTTGGGAAGCTCTTTAGCTAGGGACAACTGCCCTGTTGTCAACATTGAACTAATGGACAACTAACTTAACTGCAAAAGGAATGTAATTGAGTTGCCTTGTTGCTGAAAGGTGCTGCAGAAATAAAGTTGCCTTACAACCTCAGCCTGTCAGTCAGTCACCAGGGCATAGTTACCACTGTTGTGCCTTCTTGTCTCAGAGGAAGTGACGTCAACAGCACCGTGACCGCTTTCGCCTCAACATTAATATCATATCGCGGCAAACATTGTCTGCGTGAAGTTTTGAAAAACTGTAACCACACTTGTGACTTTATCGGCATCGGCGTGACTCACTGTGACTTCAACATAACCGCAGAGCCGACCTAATTTTCCTCTGCGTGCACGTGTGTGTGTGTGTGTGTGTGTGTGTGTGTGTATGTATGTGTGTGTGTGTCTGTCGGAGCTCCGCTCTCTGTCAATATGCAGAGTAACACGGCAGATATCGCAATATACATTTTTCAGTCAAGGCAGCAGGCGCGTCTTGCATAAGCGGCCGCCTTAACCTGTTGTTATTATTATTATTATTATTATTATTATTATTATTATTATTATTATTACTGTTATTGTTTTTCTCTATACTATCTGTCTTTTACTGTATTTCTTGCAGAAACGGATGCTGGAATTTCATCCCAAAAGGATTAATAAGGAGAAGTCTAAGTCTTAACTGCAAAGTGCTGCTGGAAACCCTGGAGAGAAAACCAGAAACATGTTCTCCATAAAATAGGACCCAGTTAAACCTAAATCAGGGCTAGTGTCATAAAACGCTAAAACTTGCCCTGTGTAAGCCTGTTGGGTGCTAACTCTAGCAGGAGGATAACACCAGAGGTCGTAGTTC
Source organism: Percina caprodes (assembly GCA_013375575.1). Lineage (NCBI taxonomy): Eukaryota > Metazoa > Chordata > Actinopteri > Perciformes > Percidae > Percina > Percina caprodes. The sequence continues at coordinate 49,056 of JABXJD010001208.1, read as the reverse complement.
CTTGAATTTATACAATATCTAGAATAATTACATAACAATGGATTGTTAATTTATTTTTTATTTTTTTCTACAATTTCACTTTCTACCCGGCAGAGGCTGATTTACCGAGGGATCCTTTATAAGGTGTAGCTACTTTACAGTTGATTATTAGCTGATATTCAATCTGGCAAGTCGTGGAGCGGAGGTATAACAATAACTGACGGACATACAGGACGAGCAGCGGTGGAGTAACGTTACGAGGCAGCGAGCCAGTCGCTTGTCACATTAACTTCATGCTTCATCCACACAAAGCACACTGCTTTCGCCACGAGTGACATCTGTTTTGGGCTCGTTTTCGGTCAACGATGTGGCGAAGGGGAAACGTTACGGCGGAGTTAGCAAGCTAACGTTAGCCAACTAACACCGGCTGGCTGAATTGCTGGATCCTCCGTGCTTCTATCGCTGCATAGACGTAATGAGTGGCACATAACGTTGAGTAACATGAGTTGAAGATGAGTTTTCACTTGTGGAGCAAGTACATTTCTCTTCCACTTCAGCTGCCAAGCCTTAATGCCGAGCCCTGCCTTCTGTTATTGCAGTACAACACATCTGCAATGGATCGATGCAGCTACTAGACATTCCTCTATTGTTAGCGGCATAATGTCCTCCATGCATTAAAAGTACATGAAGGTTTTTTGGCTACAGTCCTGCAGTGCCACACTTATTTCATAGTCTGTTGAGGTTTCTGCTTCACACTCATTCCCCTAAAGAACCGAGCAGGCTTGCCTTGTTGCACCATCCAACTGATTTCCAAAACCTGCCATTTTCAGGGTGTGGCTTGCTAGCTCCAAGTTCGCTTGTTGAAGGATTTTGAGAACATCAACACACACAGAGAGCGCGTGGAAGAGAATAAACCAGATTTTTGAGAAAAGGGAGCTTCATGTGAGACTTAGAATTCCTCCACAACTGTGTAATAAAGACACACAAGACAGAAATGACTTTAAAATATCCCTATTGAAAAAAATATTTGGTCATAAATCATTCTTGAATTGGGAAATAGAGAGTGCTGAATTCAACAAAGACGGTTCCAGATCAGTAGCGCTGTCTTTGTTTTCATATTTTATAATATTGTCTGATCCACGTCATGCATAGCTCGCCTTTTCTTGAATTTTTGCTGAGCATGCATGCTCCTTTTTGGACCTCGTGGCTGATTTTCATACAGTGACACACATTTCTTGCTGGGAGACAGAGCACAAACACAAGTCTGTACCATCCGGCAGTGCTGTGTGTGTGATTGTGTTTTCCAGCCCTCAGACAGACCTACACCAAACCCTCTTTCTTTGGGTTTACAAAGCACTTGCTGGCCTGGCTCCACATTTCATCTCAGACATGCTGTCGGTTTATTACACCCGCAGATCTCTCCGGACATAAGGTGGAAAATCTCCCTCCATATGCCAACAGTACTCTCTGGCGCGATGGCATTTCTTATTTATGCCCCTGATGACAGTTTGCCTGCTCATTTCAGACTCCGAAACTTTCCTTTTAACTCCAGCATCATTTTTTAAAAGAACAAACCATATTTGTACAGTATACTTGTTTGTTTGTGTGTCTGTATATGTATTATAATGTATTTAAATGCATGGAGGATTGTGATTGGTTGAAAGAAATGCTATCAACCCAGAGTGTTTTTTTTCTTCTTCTCTATATCGTAGAATGTATCTGGGGGTTGACGGGTGAGACGAGTAAAACTGCGGAGGAAACTGAAGGCGGATTGATCTTTTGGAGTAACAACCCGATGTCACACTGCGGGGGTTCATTCATGTAACCAGTTATCAGACGTTTCAGTGTATTTTTTACGTAAAATACGGACATTCGGGCAGCGCTTGTCAGCGTCAAACAACGCAAAAAGCGTCCTTCAGCGTGTAGAACACACCGGGGACGTAGCAGTAAGAGATACTACGGTAGCGAGTAGTATGAAAGCCCGAAAGCCCGGATGGGTCAAACCGGTGATCGTGTTCTGCGTTTCCTAAACCCGACCATCGCTTTCTTCTTTTACTAAACCCAACCGTAAGCCCACCCGTCCGTGTGTCATGGAAACGTAAGCCCACCCGTCCGTGTGTCATGGAAACGTAAGCCCACCCGTCCGTGTGTCTTTTCCTTAACCTAACTGACGCCAATCATCCCGAGTCTAGATATTTAAGACAGTACACACTTTGTTAGTAATCACACACAGGCCTGAAATACACACACATCTCAGGCCCTATACATGCACTAATGGAGAGATGTCAGAGTGGGGGGGCTGCCAGCTGAACCAGCGCCCTGAGCGGGTGGGGGGGTACAGTGCCTTGCTCAAGAGCACCTGGCAGTGCCCAGGAGGTGAAGTGGCATCTCTCCAGCCACCAATCCACACTCCGTATTTTTTTGTCCATATGGGGACCTGAACCAGTGACCCTCCGGTTCCCAACCCAACTCCCTACGGACTGAGCTACTGCCCCCCCGTGATGCTAAAGGAGACTTTTAGCGTCAATAACAACCTGACCAAGCGTCCTTATTTAATGCGATTGGACTGAGAATGTGTTGGGCTGTGAGACACCATGTATTCTTTGTGACAGTTTGACCTAAGCTGCTCCCCCCCCCCCGTTATTGTGAACCGTCCAGTCAGACCGTCACAGTCACATGTTACCGTGGTGAAAAACTGCACTAAATGGCGCTGTAATATTAAGAGGTTTGGTTTGGGTTCAGCTATTAAACAAAGTGACTGTTGTCCCCTCTGGGCAAGGCTTGGTATTTTGGTGGGAAGCTGTTTTGGCTGACTGTCTGTCACTGTTGGGAGGATTAACATTTGGGCTATTTTGCCCTTTTGGTGTCTGGTGTAAGAGGGCCCGCATAACAGCAGCGGGGAGCCATCGTTGTTAGCGCTGTTGTGGTTGTTTTAATTCTGGCTCTGGTTTAGTAACACTGGACTCGGTTTTAGTTGCTGGGATAGTTTTGGGAGTACATACTTTGATAGTCAATGAGCTCATTTGAAGCGACACACAATGAAAAGTGGAAAATTCCACTCATCCACCCCGGTTATCAAACCCAGCCTATATGTTTATATCTCTTTATAGTTTATTTTCTGTTTCTGTTTCCCTCCATCTCTGCACCGTGTATCTCCATCTGCTCTCATCCCTCCATATCAGTGACCTTTCAGCTTGATGTTCATCTATATTCCCTCTCGTCTCTTCTACCGAGATGACATGTACATTAGAGCCTTGTTCTGATCTCTGAGACGCTCAATTAGCACAATTACTTCGACCAAAATACACATGTCTCTTGACCTTTTCTCTCCACCAATCAGCCCACCTTTCTTACCTCTCTTTCCTCTCTCCTTTGATCCCTCTCCCTCTATCTTTCCTTCTCTCTCTACTGTCCTTGCTCAGCTGATGTTTTGTGCCTGAGGGCAGCTGGACTCCTGACTCCTGACTTTTGACAGATGGAGCAGATACGAGCTGTGAGAAGAGATAAAAGCATGGACAACTTTGTCCAAGATTGTCCGAGGATGAATTCCTCAGATGAAAGCAGAATTGTTCATCACAAAATCTCTTCCTGCATTTCTGTCTTCCGGAAGTTTTCACTCTCCAGCAACAAATACAATGGTTATCAATTGAGTGGCTGGGGAACATTGAACATTCAGTGTTTCCTCTATGTTGATTTTGTAGTGGCGCCCCGCTATGGCAGAAACGAACAATGTAGTCGCGGTTACCTTTTTAAATGATCCTGCTGCAATTTAACAACAAGTAGAACTATTCAGAGGTTATATACCGTCCAGTTTAACTTCACATACTGTTGTAAATGTGCCGTATTTATATAGTCTTAATGACTATAATAACATCACACATTCACCATCACACACATTCATACACTGTGGCCGAGGCTGCCGTACAAGGTGCCACCTGCTCATCAGATGAACATGCACACACATTCACAACTCAGGGTTCAGTGTCTTGGACACTTCGACATGCAGGGCCAGGGATTGAACCACCAACCGCTCTACCGCTGAGCCACCCGTGTTGATGGGGTTTATTGTCAAAATGTTAGCTTCCTTCCAAGTCGACTGTTAAACGAACAGCTGCAGCCGTGGATCCGTTCTAGTTGGACAGCGTTCAACTTGTCAGTTCATCGTCCTGATATCAAACATCTGGAAACATCACAACGGTAAATGAGTAAGTGTAATATAATATTAATTGGAAATAGTCTATAGATGCAGTCATTTTACTTTTGCCTATGAAGAATTTTTTTGTAAAATTAATTTTGTTGTAGATGTTAAGTGCCCTCCTCAAAAATACACTTCAATCACAACTGAATAGAGATGAATGAAAGTATTTGTGTTGCAGCGAGGTGTCAGTTCTGTTTCATACATAAAACATCTGTTGCTGTCTTATTTTTTAGCCTGAAGTGACCATTTGAAAATGAGGGCAGACCTGAAGCTATAGAGGGAAAGTTGCTGATAACTTTTTTTTTTTAAGTTACCAGCTAACTCTAGCGCTAGCTAGCTAGCTTGGTTGGCAGAATGCTGCACGCAATATTTAAAGGTGTTCCAGTTAACTTTGAGGAAGTGAAAACACAGTGAAAGGGTCAAAGTTTAAGATGAAACCACGGACAACACCCTGAACAAGTTGAGGTCTATTTTAATTTCCACAGTGTTAGCATGGTTAGCATTGCTAAGCCTCAGTCTTGACCATTGACTGTAAATATTGATGGACAAAGCATCCGGTTGGGCTGTAAGTAAGTGCTGCAAATGCACAAGTGCCTTAAACCTGCTTACTATCTGATCTCCAGCAAGGGGGGACTCCTTAAACCTGCTTACTATCTGATCTCCAGCAAGGGGGGACTCCTTAAACCTGCTTTCCATCTGATCTCCAGCAGGGGGAGACTCCTTAAACCTGCTTTCTATCTGATCTCCAGCAGGGGGGACTCCTTAAACCTGCTTTCTATCTGATCTCCAGCAAGGGGAGACTCCTTAAATCTGCTTTCTATCTGATCTCCAGCAAGGGGGGACTCCTTAAACCTGCTTTCTATCTGATCTCCAGCAGGGGGACTCCTTAAACCTGCTTTCTATCTGATCTCCAGCAGGGGGACTCCTTAAACCTGCTTTCTATCTGATCTCCAGCAAGGGGAGACTCCTTAAACCTGCTTTCTATCTGATCTCCAGCAGGGGGGACTCCTTAAACCTGCTTACTATCTGATCTCCAGCAGGGGGAGACTCCTTAAATCTGCTTTCTATCTGATCTCCAGCAAGGGGAGACTCCTTAAACCTGCTTTCTATCTGATCTCCAGCAGGGGGGACTCCTTAAACCTGCTTACTATCTGATCTCCAGCAGGGGGAGACTCCTTAAATCTGCTTTCTATCTGATCTCCAGCAAGGGGAGACTCCTTAAACCTGCTTTCTATCTGATCTCCAGCAGGGGGGACTCCTTAAACCTGCTTACTATCTGATCTCCAGCAGGGGGAGACTCCTTAAATCTGCTTTCTATCTGATCTCCAGCAAGGGGAGACTCCTTAAACCTGCTTTCTATCTGATCTCCAGCAGGGGGAGACACATGCGGTTGCAAAAGGAGGTCGATTTTGGTAGAAGTCTGTGAAAAAGTGACCCTCTCAGTAAGCATTTTCATAATGAGTTTAATGGTCTCAATCGCTAGTCTTAAATCTTCTGCAACACAGAATGATGTTAATTTTTTAAATTATGGTTTCATTGATTTTAAAATCGGTGATAAAGCAGGAGGTGTTTTAGGGCTATGATGTGATTGCCAGTGAAAGTGTGTAACGTAACCAGGATTGGTGCCCCTGTAACGGTCAACTCGACAACCAATAGCAGATCTCCACAAACCAGTGAGTGAGGGCACGCTGTGTCCATTAATATACAGTCTATGGTCTTGACTGCCAGGTCCTAAAGCACCCGCTGCTTTATCGCCTGTCTAATTTACAAAATGAACAACATGCTGTGTTGTAGAAGCCTTGAAACTAGCGATAAACTCCATAAACTCAATATGAAAATGTTTACTGAGGAAGTAATAAATCAAATAGTAGGCTCATTTTCTCATAAACATCTATAGAAACATACAGTGGTGTGAAAAAGTGTTTGCCCCCTTCCTCATTTCCTGTTCCTTTGCATGTTTGTCACACTTAAGTGTTTCGGAACATCAAACCAATTTAAACAATAGTCAAGGACAACACAAGTAAACACAAAATGCAATTTGTAAATGAAGGTGTTTATTATTAAAGGTGAAAAAAAATCCAAACCATCATGGCCCTGTGTGAAAAAGTGATTGCCCCCTAAACCTAATAACTGGTTGGGCCACCCTTAGCAGCAACAACTGCAACCAAGCGTTTGCGATAATGTGCAATGAGGCTTTTACAGCTTCCTGGAGGAATTTTGGCCCACTCATCTTTGCAGAATTGTCCTAATTCAGTTACATTAGAGGGTTTTCGAGGATGAACAGCCTTTTTAAGGTCATACCACAACATCTCAATAGGATTCAGGTCAGGACTTTGGCTAGGCCACTCCAAAGTCTTCATTTTGTTTTTCTTCAGCCATTCGGTGGTGGACTTGCTGGTGTGTTTAGGATCATTGTCCTGCTGCAGAACCCAAGTTCGTTTCAGCTTGAGTACACAAACAGATGGTCGGACATTCTCCTTCAGGATCTCTTGGTAGACAGCAGAATTCATAGTTCCTTTTATCCCGGCAAGTCTTCCAGGTCCTGAAGCAGCAAAACAGCCCCAGACCATCACACTACCACCACCATATTTTACTGTTGGTATAATGTTCTTTTTATGAAATGCAGTGTTCCTTCTACGCCAGATATACTTGGACACACACCTTCCAAAGAGTTCCACTTTTGTCTCATCGGTCCACAGAATGTTGTCCCAAAAGTCTTGGGGATCATCAAGATGTGTTGTGGAGAAATTGAGACGAGCTTTGATGTTCTTTTTGCTCAGCAGTGGTTTTCTCCTTGGAACTCTGCCATGCAGGCCATTTTTGCCCAGTCTTTTCCTGATGGTGGAGGCATGAACGCTGACCTTAACTGAGGCAAGTGAGGCCTGCAGTTCTTTGGACGTTGTTGTGGGGTCTTTTGTGACCTCTTGGATGAGTCGTCGCTGCGCTCTTGGGGTAATTTTGGGCGGCCGGCCACTCCTGGGAAGGTTCACCACTGTTCCATGTCTTCGCCATTTGTGGACAATGGCTCTCACTGTGGTTTGCTGGATTCCCAAAGCTTTGGAAATGGCTTTATAACCCTTTCCAGACTGATAGATCTCAATTACTTTCTTTCTCAATTGTTCCTGAATTTCTTTGGGTCTCGGCATGATGTGTAGCTTTTAAGGATCTTCTGGTGGACCTTACTGTGTCAAGCAGCTCCTATTTAAGTGATGTCTTGATTGTGAACCGGTGTGGCAATAATCAGGCCTGGGTGTGGCTAGAGGAATTGAACTCAGGTGTGGACAACCACAGTTATAGTATGTTTTAACAAGGGGGGCAATCACTTTTTCACACAGGGCCATGATGGTTTGGATTTTTTTTCACCTTTAATAATAAACACCTTCATTTACAAATTGCATTTTGTGTTTACTTGTGTTGTCCTTGACTATTGTTTAAATTGGTTTGATGTTCCGAAACACTTAAGTGTGACAAACATGCAAAGGAACAGGAAATGAGGAAGGGGGCAAACACTTTTTCACACCACTGTACTTCTTTGTGGAGCCAGTGCTGGAAGTTAGAGAGAATACAGCTTTAAAGCTATAGTGCGTAGTTTCTGCCACTCCCATAAAAAATTCTAAATAATGACAACAAAAGCCCGCCCCCCGACACGCAGTTGCTAGTAACTAAGGAGGACACAGAGGATTAAAAAAGCATGATGGACTCTCCAGTAGAGTTCATTATCTTCACAGAGAGAGTTGTGTGGAGCTGAGAGTCTTAATTAGCTTTGCAGCAACTCATTTTGCAACGGCTTTAATGTAACGGACGTTCATTAATATCTAAAAGTGAGGCACTAAAGCTTTAAGGAGCTTCAGCTTTGGCTTCGTTGTTCAGACCCGGACCTCGCCGTTTTCTTCGTCTTCTCATTTGTCGAGTCATTTCCTCTGAGCAAAGACCTTGTGTAACTTTTATCCGATACCCGTCTTTCCCTCTGATTTCATTCTCTCTGCCCCTTAATTTTCTCCTCTCCTCATGGCACATCATTCCTGATATATCCTCCCTCTCTCTCCCATCCCCCTCCATCGCTCACTTTCTCGACCCGATGGCATCTAATTCCCCAACAATATTGTCACTGTATATCAAGTTTCATGGGCTTATTGCTCAGGCCCACACATGAGTTTCTCCCTCTCCTCTTTTAACCCTGCACTCCTCCATCATTTCATCACCCGATCCCTCTGGCCCCTCATTTTATTCTCTCTCCCAGAACATCTAAATCCCTGGTAATTCTTTCAAGCCTTAACATTCATCAGCTCTGTGTAAAGCCCAAAAGCATGTCTTTTTTCTCTTCTTTGCAGTTCATCCCTCTATCCCTTGTACTTTGCTTTCTTCTACTGTAAGAATGATTAGCTCAGCATATGTCCCTTTCTCCTTTTTGACATTGTCCCTCCACCTTTTAATCCCTTGCTTTCTCACCTCTTGTGTGATATCTAGTTTCATGCTGTACCAAGAATCACTGACTCACTTCACTTCTTCTCCATTCCCCTTCTCTTCTACCATCTCTTATTTCTTTATTTCTTTCCATTCCAACTCTTTATGTCGTGTATATCACCCTATTTAATTAATAGCGTCCTTTTCCGACAACATATATCTCATATATATCTTCCGGCATCTTTCCGGTTCTCTTTTATCTTTGACATCTATTCACCTGCAAATCATGTTACCATGAAACTAAACTGCATCCTCCATTATGTTTCTATCAAACTCTGCGGTGGAAGGAGGTCGTCGTGGATGGACAAACACATGGTCCAACAAATACAGTAAACTGCTGCTTGTTTCCCATGAAAAATACCAAAAGTCCAAACCAGAAATCCACTTGGACTTTTTTGTTACCTACGTACTTAACATACGTAGGTAACAAACCCTTAACTTCTCTTCAGTTTCCTCTTCCTGAGACTTTTATCTGTCCTCGGTCCAGAGACAAACAGAGGGGTGGAGGGTGGATTTGAATCCATCAGATTCATCATCACGATCTGTCTGTCAAATTTGGGTTTTTGGTGAATGTAACAGCCAGGAAACAGCCTAGTTTATTATATATTTCTCTGTCATTGTTTTGTCCATTTTTCATAGTGACTTATGTCTTTTGGAGGAGCTAGCAGCATTGTGTGCGTGTGTGTGCGTGTGTGTGTGTGTGTGTGTGTGTGTGTGTGTAGTCACACAACATACACAGATTCAGAAGAATACAAAATCATTAGGTCTAAAGAGACATTTACAAAACCATTTTCATTGCCCCCATTAGGCCTGGCCTATGAGTTGGTAATGGCTGTACTGTGTGTGTGTGTGTGTGTGTGTGTGTGTGTGTGTGTGTGTGTGTGTGTGTGTGTGTGTGTGTGTGTGTCCTTCACTGCAGCGGGGAGTGTCTGCGTGGGAGTGGAGGGTTTCTGTGTGCACGGATTAGTTGGATCTAATCAAAGTTGATGGTATAACGATCGTTTACATGTTAAATGATAAAGTTACTGCCCTCAGAGCCTGGGGTTTCCTGCTGTAAATCATAACAGATTAACTTATGACCCAGTAATATCTCATTCTTTCATGTTGTGATATTCAATAAGATGCGTAAAGATGCTGCATCTTCAGCCATTTTCCTTGTAGATATGAAATCTTTGATAACATCTGCGTGAATGAGTGAGTAGATTTGTGCATTGTGTTTAAATAATTGAAATTATTAAAGTTAATGCAAGTTGACACTCATTGCCACACATTAGCTGCTGTTATCAGCCGTCTCTTGGAAACAGGATTAATCTTTGGCGATTAATCTTTGGATTATTTTATCCATTAATGGATTCATTGTTTGGTCTATAAAATGTCAGAAAATTGTGAAAAATGTGGATTTTTTTTCCAATGTCTTGTTTTGTCCACAACTCAAAGATATTCAGGTTTCTGTCACAGAGGACAGAAGAAACTAGAACTTATTCACATTTAATAAGCTGGCATCGGAGAATTTTCAAGTTTTTTTTTTTTCTCATAAAATGGACTCAAACCGAGCGCCTGTGTAGCTCACCTGGTGGAGCGCTCGCCCATATATACGAAGGCTCAATCCTCGACACAGCGGGCCCGGGTTCGACTCCGACCTGCTGCCCTTTGTTGCGTGGCATCCCCCCCCCTTCTCTCTCCCCTTTCATGTCTAAACTGTCCTAACAAATAAAGGCCTAAAACCAAAAATAATATAAAAAAAAAAGACTTAATCTGAATAGTTGGTTATCGGAATAGTTGGTGATTCATTTAATAGTTAAGACGATTTATCGGGCGGTAGGGGAGATGTTGTGGGCAGTGATCGTCCGCTGCACATAATCCACTCCCCGAGCGGCCTTCTCCGATGTTTATGAGGCAAAATGTGCTCCATAACAACGGCGAAAAGACAACAAAATCTAGCAAAATGTAACAAAGTTCATGCTAGCTGCTGCAACGCATCTGCATGCATCACCGTCACCATGGCAATCACGTGCTAGCTCGTTAAACTCGGAAGACAGCAGTAAACAAATAGAAACTTTATTTATGGAGGATGAAGACGTGTTGAGAGCAGGCAGAGGTTTGTGCTCTGCTGAGTGCTTTCCAGCCTAAAGGCAAACATGATGCCTGTGTGCATGAGAGATCCTTTCAGCTTTCCATTAAGGGGTAAAAAAAAAAAATTAAAAAAAAGAGGAAAACGTGAGTTTTCTTCAAATACTGCAAACATCTGGGGACAGGAAGTGAACTGTCTCTTCATCCTGAGCTGATTTCCACATCAACACAGACACATATTTTCCTGCACATGGATGATTTTAGAGCCTGCAGCTGTGTGTGTGTGTGTGTGTGTGTGTGTGTGTGTGTGTGTGTGTGTGTGTGTGTGTGTGTGTGTGTGTGTGTGTGTGTGTGTGTGTGTGTGTGTGTGTGTGTGTGTGTGTGTGTGTGTGTGTGTGTGTGTGCTTTTTTTTGCAAAGTTGTTGTGAATTAGTGAAAGTGGATGGGCAGATATAGAAATAACATCTGTCTCTTGCAGCTAATTAAATGTACAGAGCAGAAAGTAGGCTTGGATGTTACAAGGTCAATACATTATTCACTGCTGGTTAGACCACATATACAGACTCTTCAACTATTTTTTACCCACACTAGATACTCAGATACCAGCCCGCAGAACCACAAAACACTGTTATCAGTGGGATTCAGAAAACAGTGATGCACACTATTCAAACACCACAGAGAGAGGACGTGTTAATGAGCAAGGGAACAAAGAGAATGAAGGTAGCTTTAGTCCTTATAATCACGATGTTGGTAGCTGACCGGGTAGTGAGCAAGCAAGCTAACATTAGCCAGCAGTTCAAACCATCCATCCATCCATCCATCCATCCATCCATCCAGCCTCATCCGCTTATCCGGTATCGGGTCGCGGGGGCAGCAGCTCCAGCAGGGGACCCCAAACTTCCCTTTCCCGAGCCACATCAACCAGCTCCGACTGGGGGATCCCGAGGCGTTCCCAGGCCAGGTTGGAGATATAATCTCTCCACCTAGTCCTGGGTCTTCCCCAAGGCCTCCTGCCAGCTGGACGTGCCTGGACCACCTCCCTAGGGAGGCGCCCAGGAGGCATCCTCATCAGATGCCCAAACCACCTCAACTGGCTCCTTTCAACGTGAAGCGGCTCTACTCCGATGACTGAGCTTCTCACCCTATCTCTAAGGGAGTCGACGCCCCCTCCCCTCCTGAGGAAACCCATTTCAGCTGCTTGTACCCTGGATCTTGTTCTTTCGGTCATGACCCAGCCTTCATGGCCATAGGTGAGGGTAGGAACGAAAACTGACCGGTAGATCGAGAGCTTTGCCGGTGCGATAAACTGAATGTAATACCGCACCCGCTGCTTCAATTCTCCGACCAATCTCACGCTCCATGGTCCCCTCACTCGCGAACAAGACCCCAAGGTATTTAACTAATAGTTCGTATTTAGGGGTAGAGAAGCATCATAACCTCCCGATGGAGTCTAGACACCGGTGGTGGCGACAAAGGAGCCCGAAGACCAGACTGAAGGAGGCTCCGGACCGGTCAGCTGGAGAAGAGGACTGGAGGTGGAAGGGGGGGTGGAGGGTCACACGCTTTGCCTAAAACGACAGCTGATAACAAAGGGAGAAACAATTGTTTAAAGCAGGGTTGTGACTCTGTGATTGGCCCTTAATATTTGTGTACGATTCTGATTGGTTCATGAGGAAGATGAACGCCTCCAACAGCTGATTCGATTTAGGAACAGAGCATTAAGAGTGAGGTCTTTCTGAAAGAATTTCCAATGAGCTACGTTTCAATCAGGAGAGACTAGTTTGCAGTTATACCCAGCATGATAGAATGTACATTCATTTGGACACCAGCTGATTTAATTTAGGAGAGCATCGGTTAAAAGTTAGGTCTTCTTGAGCTACATATTTCATATTTTAGCAGGGTCCAAAACTATTTTGTGCACCAGTCAAATGGATAGTGATAGTGATCAAATTTTACCCAGCCACTCAATAGATTATCATTGTTTTTTGGGCTGGCAAGTGAAGCAAATCTACCAACCTCTTGCATATTTTACCAACGTTAAGCTAGTAGATGGAGCTAATTTTCGACCCTGTGTCATTGCTTTGTTGTAATGACTGATGGAAACAGCCTGAAGACAGAAGATGGGAAATATTTCTGAATGTAGTGGGAATTAGGCCTGCGCGATTAATCGTTAGAAAATTGAGCTTGAGTCACCCTGTTGCCGTTTAATTTTTAAATATCTTTTTTTATGAAATTATTATTATTATTTATTTTGTATTACTTAGTTCAGATAAGTACTGGTAAACTTATCTAGATGTAGGAGTAGAAGGCATCATGCTCTCCTTTTTATTTGAGTAAAATGCAGAATTTTAAAATACATCCATATGGACGTTTTTTAAGGAAGGAGCCGGTTGGGTCACACACAGACAGAAGCGCACACACACACACACACACACACACACACACACACACACACACACACACACACACACACACACACACATCCACGGCCGCAAAGATTGGGGTCTGCCAGTACCCTCGACCTGCGAGGAGGCGAGGGCCTGTTCATCGCTGCTTGCAGCTTTAATTATTATTATTATTATTATTATTATTATTATTATTATTATTTTTTAATTACTTTGATTCTCATTTAGTTTTACAAGCTGACTGCATCACAAACGCTACTACTTTCTTCTTGAGTTTTAAATATAGACTATAAAATAGGTGTTAAAGCGCTGCAGTGCTCTCTCTTCTCTTCATTGAAGCCTCTGTGTTTACAGGCTTGTGGTGATGAGCCATGTGCTATAGGTGCCAAAAATAAATCTACGTTTGGTACTGCCAATTTGTTTTGTGTTGTCATGGTTCATTTGTGCAATAAACATTACACTTTGTGAGGAAAAAAATCATGGCAGAGTATTGTGTATTTCAATTCTAAGCTGTAAAAATCGTGATTCATAATTTTTTTTTTCGTATTGTGCAGGCCTGGTGTGAATACTGAAAGTCACCAGCCACCTGAAAGGTTATTCCTTTGATTTACAGTGGTGCTCAAAAGTTTACATACACATGCTTAAGTTGACTAAAAAGAGGAATAAAAAAATCATGTTTTGGAAATTTATTTTAATACCTAAATTAAAAAATGAGGTAAAATCCAACCTTTAAGGACACCAATTTTCTTTGTGAATGAATAACGTATTGTAAATAAATAAATGTTCTTATTTAAAATACAGGGGTCATAAGTATACATACCCCTATGTTAAATTCCCATAGAGGCAGGCAGATTTTTATTATTAAAGGCCAGTTATTTCCTGGATTCAGGATATTATGCATCCTGATAAAGTTCCCTTGGCCTTTAGAATTAAAATAGCCCCACATCATCACATACTCTTCACCATGCTTAGAGATAGGCATGGGATACTTTCTATAAAATCATCTCTCAATGCAAATCAAACCAGGTATTAGTCTAACTGAAATAAAACCATGCCTATCTCTAAGCATGGTGAAGAGTATGTGATGATGTGGGGCTATTTTAATTCTAAAGGCCAAGGGAACTTTATCAGGATGCATAATATCCTGAATCCAGGAAATAACTGGCCTTTAATAATAAAAATCTGCCTGCCTCTATGGGAATTTAACATAGGGGTATGTACTTATGACCCTGTATTTTAAATAAGAACATTTATTTATTTACAATACGTTATTCATTCACAAAGAAAATTGGTGTCCTTAAAGGTTGGATTTTACCTCATTTTTTAATTTAGGTATTAAAATAAATTTCCAAAACATGATTTTTTTATTCCTCTTTTTAGTCAACTTAAGCATGTGTATGTAAACTTTTGAGCACCACTGTACAACAAACTACGTGTGAAAGAAGCTTAAGTTAAGTTCATATTTATGTCATTCCCCAAATATGGCCACGCTGACACTCACATCCAGGAGTGGTAACAGAACAGTAACCCAGGTTTCAGCTGATGACCACTGAGTAGCTCTACTGGAGCAGATGATGGAGAATTTCTTTCAATTTCCTGTCCTGGTGTTCAGCAAAATGTAACCCGTGACCTTCTGGTCATATGCTCACTTCTCTCACCTTGTGACCCGGGCCAAAGCTATATTCTGCCAAAACAGATTAAGCCACAGGCAGACACACTCGTCTCCACAATGCCAACGTCATTACACAATAATACCAAGAGATTATTTATACAGCGAGTCAATGGCAGCGGTATGTAACAGCTATTAGTCCAGTGTGAAGCCCAGACATGCAACAGTTGGCTTATTACTGCGATGTTGGTAATGGCTTGATTTACCCTGTCATGGTGTTGTAGTACTTAAGATCGGTCTTGGTCTGAAGACCGGTCTCAAGACCTATTTCTGAAGGTCTCGGTCTTATCTGCTTTTTTACTCTGTCTTGTCTTGGTTTTGTATAAAAAGGACTCAGATTTTTTTTTTTTATTTCAAGACCACAACTGCAGGGATTTCACTAAACTGCACGTGCATTGTCAGATTTCAGATTTATGTGTTAACATCATCACAGTAATTGGATGCAGAACTTCCTGCTTCGAATGCAACCAATAACTAATTTCTAACTTGAAATGTGTTACTGTTCTTTCCCCCCCTTCAGCCCTTTAACACGCACTCCCAAGAAAGTGAATGCAAGAGACAGCAGAAGAATCTCTGATTGTCTGGCACTGGTCTGGTCTTGACTTGTTTCCGTCTCGATACACTCTGGTCTTGGGGTTGACTGGGTCCCGGTTTAGGTGGACTTGACTACAACACTGCCCTGTCCTGTTAAAAACTTTTTCTAGGCTTTACTAGTCGTTAACTAACTGTCCTGCTAAAAGCTAACTAGATATCTGAAAATTTGACTATCAGTTTTATTGAACCCCAGTGGGGAAATTACAATTTACACTCTGTTTTTGTTAGAAATCACTACACAGAGGCCTGAAATACACACACACACACACACACACACACACACATGCGCACTCACTCTCAGGACCTATTCATGCACAAATGGAGAGATATCAGAGTGGGGGAGCTACCAGTGCCGGTTGGGGGGTGCGGTGCCTTGCGTAGGGAGTTGGGCCCCAGTGGCTTAGGCCTGGTGGGGGGCAACTTGGGCCCGGTGGGCCACCAGCCTTGCAACACACAGGGGAAACCCTGGTAGTGCTATTAGAAATCCAGGCTGTTACATGACAGAGCTGATGTAAATAGAGGGTCCATGCAGGGAAGGCTGATTGTGATACCTCAGTATTCATTGGTCGCTGAGTGTTTATTGAACGGTGGGGGTCTGAAAGGCACACGATTAATATTCTCTTTGACTTCAGCACAACTGACTCTTATCGCTTGCCAATATAGAGAAGTTTAAAAGCACTGATAACTGTCCTTAAACTACCACTAGACTTCATTCCCTGAAGACTATTAATGGCTTGATTAAACACTGTTTCTTTTCAGCCATTACTTCTATCACGACCGCGATAGGGACTCCTGACCTAAGATGGATGGGAGTAGTGGTGGGAGCTCTGCCTCCAGCTTCATCCTGCCAAGCCTTTATCTTCGAAGAGATAATTGGAACGATACGCTGACATTTAAAGCTTGAAATGTCCCTCTGTTAATGGACATCGATGGTGGGCTTAGTTACAGCTTAGAGCGGAGGTTCTTAAACTTTTTTCCCATAATGTACCACCTTTTGAAATAGTTTTCACGCCGAGTTCAACTGTGACACACTGTGAAAAACCGCAGCCTCTGTAGACAGCCCAGGGTCTACAAACGCCAACAAAAACAAACTGCGCCCACCTGCACCACCAAACATAACAGTGTTCCAGCCAATAACCGACAAGAAGGATTTGGGGGTGAGGGTTGGGGGTGGTGGTTAGTGTGTGGAAGCACAGAAGGACGGGGGGAGGGATGGGGAGAGGAGGAGGGAGCTAGTCTCGTCTTGTTTGAAAATACTTCGAACGTCAACAAGAAGTAACATCACCCAACATCGCTTAGAGCACCTTTAAGTAACAGGTTTCACAAGATCATTGCCAAATTACAAATAACAATCTGGTGTGTTCTTTCAGTTCAGGCTGTTCCCAGGAACCAGTCGTACATATAGCTACGTAAAGTTAGGCACTGTTATTCATGTCAGCAACACATTGAGGCTAGATTAACATTGCAATGTGTTGGTTTTTAAGCAGAGTTTTGAGCCTAAAGTGATCTCCGTGCATCAAGTGTTTTTA
The DNA here is from genome assembly GCA_013375575.1 of Percina caprodes. NCBI lineage: Eukaryota > Metazoa > Chordata > Actinopteri > Perciformes > Percidae > Percina > Percina caprodes. The sequence continues at coordinate 32,148 of JABXJD010001208.1, read as the reverse complement.
TCTCCAGTAGAAGAACTAATCTCCATTTAAACTAACATGCCCAAACCAATTCTGGGGATAAGCAGGAGGCAGCGTGTAGACTCCGCCAGCTGTTGGTAGTTGCCATGGTAACGTTAGTAGCTTAGTCTCAGAGAACGAGACATCTCGACCAAGAGGGTAAGCAAGCATCCAGAAAGCGTACCTCCCATGGGGGAGTTTCTAAGGCTCAACAAGCCATCACCTGCCACTAGCAACCCATTGACTGCCATTCATTTTGATGTCACTTTGAAAGTGAATAACTTTACATCTGAAACGTTTAAAGACTCTATTTGTCTGTTGTTTATTTCTAAAGAAACACAACAATGTTTAAAAGGCTCCATTACCTTGTACCTCACCTTATGGCCCCTTAGCAGCCAACATTTGTGTCATAACCACCGCAACTTTTGGTCGCACAGTAGACAAATTACCGTATTGTCAGGAGAAGCTCACAGGCAATCGGGGGGGGGGCATACAGTCGAGGGAGAAGCCCATGGAGAGTCCATTAAAGCATCATAACGTTTTGATGGATTGGAAATACTTCGGGATGTGGCAAGTGAATTCCTATGAAGTCACATTTATCCACAAACAGATTTCTCTTGGCACAGCTCCCAGAAGACTTAAAACTTTCAGACAGGTTTGTCATGTCACATCTACGTCAGTAACGCTCAGCCATCACCAAAAAAAAGCTTCTAATTGACTTCCCTGGTCTCCGTCAAAGTCGACGGCGTTGCTGTGTCCATTCAGTTTACTGCCTATGGTCATGGCCCAATCAGGCTGAGAAACATTGGCGTCGGTGTTGCCAAACTTCTCCATTTGCAGCCGTTGGGACTGCAACACAACCCTGCAGATCCCAAACTGGGTCAGAAGTTTAGGGACTGCAAGGTGTAAACTTAGCCAAAGATATTTGTTTGTGAACCAGAACGTAGCAATGCAAATGTAGCCTGACTGCTGCTGTATAACATTGCTCTGTACACAGGCCTTTCAATAGTTTTAACCACCAACTTTTTTCTAATTTAGTGTCTAATCTTTGGTGCCAAAGTGTATCTATCGAAGCTTCATTACGTCACTTTTTGTCGGCTAAACTTAACCGCTAACGTCTGCCAAAATGACTGGGACGTCACCGTGCTCTGTAGAATTGGTTTCCATGTCCTGCTTGACCAGCTCTCGCGCCCCTGAGCCTTTTGATTTATATTCATAACTCACATCCTCTACTGGGGAGCAGCCCAGTACCAACCACCCTCACCATTCGGTTACTGGAGCAGTTTGGTGGGGGAGTGTAAGCGAGTGGTTTTCCCGTATAAGCAATTAATAGAAGGGAGCAGATCTCCAGGCTGGCCATTACATCCCAGGGTCTGAGTCCCATCTGTACAGTGCAGTTTATCTCCGCTGTATGTGGGTTGGCGTGTGCCGTCTGTGCCGTTTCAATCACTTCTGTCGGTTCAGGGAGGTGACCTAGTTCTGCTGATGTTACAACAGAGCTGCAAAGATTACAATTCACATTACAATTAACACTTAATAAATTAATCGGGAACTAGTTTGATAATCAATTTGAATTAGAGCCTTACCGATAAAGGATTTTTAAGGCCAATAATCTGATATGCCGATATATCGGCCGATGTACAGTATATTTGAAAAAATAATCCAGAAACGAGTAACAAAACATTTCCCTAACATTAGTTATTTGTAGTTATTGAGTTCTCACGGAAATAATATAATTATTGTCACAACAGAACATCAAAATATATTAAAGTTCTGATAAATTAAATGTGTAAAAATACAAAATTAAGATATGAAACTTAAAGTCCTTAGAACAAATACACAAAAAAAAAAAACAGTGTTGCCAACAGGGACGTTGTAGAGCGTCCTCTGGTGGACAGACTATGCAACGCCATCACTAACAGGGACGTTGTAGAGCGTCCTCTGGTGGACAGACTATGCAACGCCATCACTAACAGGGACGTTGTAGAGCGTCCTCTGGTGGACAGACTATGCAACGCCATCACTAACAGGGACGTTGTAGAGCGTCCTCTGGTGGACAGACTATGCAACGCCATCACTAACAGGGACGTTGTAGAGCGTCCTCTGGTGGACAGACTATGCAACGCCATCACTAACGGGGGCGTTGTAGAGCGTCTTCTGGTGGACAGACTATGCAACGCCATCACTAACAGGGACGTTGTAGAGCGTCCTCTGGTGGACAGACTATGCAACGCCATCACTAACAGGGACGTTGTAGAGCGTCCTCTGGTGGACAGACTATGCAACGCCATCACTAACAGGGACGTTGTAGAGCGTCCTCTGGTGGACAGACTATGCAACGGCATCACTAACAGTGACGTTGTAGAGCGTCCTCTGGTGGACAGACTATGCAACGCCATCACTAACAGGGACGTTGTAGAGCGTCCTCTGGTGGACAGACTATGCAACGCCATCACTAACAGGGACGTTGTAGAGCGTCCTCTGGTGGACAGACTATGCAACGCCATCACTAACAGGGACGTTGTAGAGCGTCCTCTGGTGGACAAACGCAACCACCAACACTAATAACATGGTTAACTGTCCTTATATATTTAAATATATATATATATATATATATATATATATATATATATATTTTTTTATGGGGCATTATAAATGCCGATAAATGCCAAAAAATGCCTAATATCGTCCGGGCTCTAATTTGAATTCTTTCTGATGTCAGCTTGTAAAACCTTCTTAACTCCTCTGTTAGAGTCAACTGAATATCTTAGAGTTGTGGACATTTGAGGACTTTGGGGAAAAAATCTTTGTTTTTCATTATTCAGCGTTTGTGTCTGTCATGACATCTTCCAGTAGGTTGCTGTGCAGCTTAGAGTCGATCTACCTCACATCACGTGCACGAACGCAGGCAAACCATCACTGCCAAATAAATAGACACATGCACAGAAGCTCTCCCATCACCAGCTTTGGTTTTCAGTCTCTTCTCCTCTCCTCTCTCTCTTGCTCTCCGTTCCCTCCGTTATTTTTTCCTCCTCGTCACACTTATGAAACCTCACAAACACACATACACACACACACACACACACACACACACACACACACACAATCCATCTGCTGCGGTGCTGAGTTCACTCGAGACTTTGCCTGCATGAGCCTCTGGGCATTGTGGAGGATGTTAAAATGACAAGCTTCATGCCTTAATTAGGATGAGATCTGTTCACGGGGCATGATGATACGCACACACACACACACACACACACACACACACACACACACGCAATATGCACCAATATGCATTCAATTGCAGTTCAAACTATCATGCTCATAGTAGTCTTTTATCCAAGATGTTTCACTTCCAGAATTGCACCCGCAGACCCACAATTCAGCTTCACTCTCTTTTTGTTGCCTTTTTTGGAAGGCGGGTGGTCGCAAGGACCCTCGTCCACAGCAACTTTTGCTGAGTTTTGTCCTCCATTCTCCAGCAGATTTTGCAGTAACTCCGGTGGCGACGGCTCAGGCTCGTACAGCAGAGGGTTAGAGTACGTGCAGCGGGACAAGGAGCCATTTCATTGGTTCTTTCCAAGTGGGCCGGGAGGCTCTGATTGGGGAGCGTTTTTACCGGATTATAGCAGCTACAGATGACGGATCGTTTTGCGCGCTCCTTTTTCAGAGCATATATATATATATATATATATATATATATATATATATATATATATATATATATATATATATATGCCCACGTGTTTGTGTATGTGTGTGTGTGTGTGTGTGTCTGTGTAATTAAAGTGTGTTGTGGAAATAGTTACCAACTAAAAATACAGATTTAAATATAGAATTTTTATGCTCTCTCAAATATTTTGTGGTCAACACACTATTCTTCCCTTTTAATTTTGATAACTTGTGCTCGCTCTGAAGATATGCACCTCAAACTGGTTCTTTCTCACATGCACACAAAAAACACACAACATCACACACACAGCTCTGGCTCACACTCGAGGGATTCCCATTTGTTCCCTTTCATATGCTTACAGTTGAAACCCACAAATAAATACACGTGTAATATGTTTCTTACTCCACATGTTACAGCAGGCAGATATGATCCATTATATATGAGCACGAGTTCCACAAAATGCAGCGTAATATGCATCAGTACCACTCTGTTTACGGTGAGATGGAAATCCATTAAGAGGCTTTGAGAGGAACTTGAATATGTTTCTGCTATATTTTCCTGCATCATGTCACATATTCTCATGGTTTAGTTTCACATTGTTATTGTGATTCATGGCTGCAGAGATGAAGCCTCCTGCAGAGCACTCCTGCATCCCTAAAGTAAAGAAGATACTCTTAGTGCAGATACTACTCATTAAAGGAGACCTATTATGCGCTTCTGTATTTCCTGTCAGATGTTCATATTAAAAGTCTCCTGGCATGAAAATGTCACTTTATGAGGTTTTTTAACATTAATATGCCCCCCCCCAGCCTGCCTATGGCCCCCAGTGGCTAGAAATGGTGATAGGTGTAAACCGAGCCCTGGGTATCCTGCTCTGCCTTTGAGAAAATGAAAGCTCAGATGGGCCCATCTGGAATCTTGCTCCTTATGAGGTCATAAAGGGCAAGGTTACCTCCCCTTTCTCTGCTTTACCCACCCAGAGAATTTGTCTGTCATCATCTAATTAGGTGAACATGAATATTATGATGAAGTTAGCTTTGGTGTATGGAGAATGTCTCCACTACAGTAGTTTTAATCAGTCACCACACTCCCTCTTACACATGAATGCAACTATCATTAAGTTGCATTAAAATCTCTTTTTTCATTGTCTCATTCCCGTAATAGAGACCCTGTGGACTATAAGGAAGGGTTTTTAATACAGTTATGGTGGTTTAAATGATATTTTATTCACGTGTCATGCCACACAGTGGCCCATCCCACATGGAATTACATGACACAAATACAACAGTAATTTCATCCACAGCGTCCGACCCAACATCCTGAACTCTGCACAAAATAAAGAATGAAGAAAGCATATTACAGCAGCCACAACACAACAGTGTAACCCATAAATTGTCAAACTACAACTTAACATTGCATACATTAAAACTCAACTCCAGCCACAGAAAAATAAACAGGTAAATTGATTAATAAACACGGAACTGGTCATTGAAATTCAACTGTTTGGAGTTGACAACATGCAACGTTGCTAAGTGTTGAATTTAATAGGAGAGGATGAGAATCGTGTACAAACAAGTTGATTTGTCCTTTTCTGGTCGAATAACTTTGTTTTTGTGGTGTTCGATGTCTTTGTGTTGTAGCTCCACAGTGACACTAACAAATGGGGAAATCTTACACTAAGTGCTGTATCCGCCTACCGCCACTGTGCTCTGGTTTGAAGCATCTTTTCACTTGTTCGTATATTCTTTGATCTGCCGTCTTTAAATAATTCCCTGCCTTTAAATGTGCGGCAAATGTCCTCATTAGTTAGGTGATTTAGTAGAACTCTGAAGCAGGAATTAAATATTGAAAGAAACTTCATGCGTTGCACCTTTTAAATTTAATTATCCTGTCAGGAAAAAATGGCTCAACCAAGTGACACACACACACACACACACACACACACACACACACACACGCTCATGTACGTGCCACAGGCTAAGTGGTGTGACCGGCCTAACAGATGTGAGTCATTTGTCAGACTATTGACTGAATCCGCTGGATAAACTACATGCCAATACCATCCGGACAGAGTGTGTGTGTGTGTGTGTGTGTGTGTGTGTGTGTGTGTGTGTGTGTGTGTGTGTGTGTGTGTGTGAGAGAGAGAGAGAGAGAGTGTTTCCCTACCTTCTCTCTCCTCTCTTTTCTTCTTTCCGGTGCTCTCATTTTTGTGACAGTCTAGAAGTAGAAAAGTGTAAAAATCATTTCTCAGCAAAGGAGTGAAACTGTTGGAATGCAGTCAGAAAAGAAAGGAAACACACTTAATTTTTAAAAAATTTTTTAAAATAAAATATATCCTCTTTTCAATCACACACACTTAAGTTAGACATGAGTTTTATCTATATTTCTAGATACACTTTATCCAATTAAAAGAATCTAAATCAGGTCCTTCACAGATTACAGAGTGGTCCAGATCTACTGTAAATAATGTTCGACCGGCTAGAATTAACCTCAATCTGTAGCATTCGACACACATATTGTTGGAGCTAAATCCTGCTCCGGTCTCATGGTCCAGCCAATTACTAGCCAGAATCTCAGATGTTGATGTGTGAATTCTTTTTATTACATAGGATATCCTGAGACAAAGTTACCTGGATCAAGCTATCACAGCTCTCCCCTTCCTTTGTCTGACTCTTGGGCTCTTGCACCCCTGGTCTTATTCACTAAGGGGGGGGGGTCTCCAGGTCACAGTGATGTGATGTGTTTGTTTGTTTATTCGTTATCTTTTAATTGGAATGTGATTGAAGGTTTATGACCCTATCAGGACTTGCAGAGCAAAAAATAGCATGACCTGCTGCCCTTTTAGTTGGGCTGTAAAGAGGATCTGGAACCAAACACAGGAAGTTTCCCTAAACTATCAAATCCTGCATCTGACACATTTAGTAGAACTGGGTAATAACACAAATGTAGCAGAGCACCTTATCTCAGAGGAAAGGAGTATTGTAAAACAGCTTAATTAGATTAGATTAGATTATACTTTATTTATCCCACAACGGGGAAATTTCCTTATTATTAATGCATGAACAACAAACTTAATGCATGACCAACATGTCTTCACGTATGTTGAAATAATGCTTTTGCCTTTTGGCTTGAATGTATAACGTATAATACAAGTCACATACAATGTTTGAACACATATAACATTTTAAATTCCAACAATATAGAGCATCAATATTGACTGGAGGGTCTTCTTATGCAATATGCTGTAAAGCCTTTGATTCACTCACACAGTCAGGTAATGCTTCTCTGATGAGGAGATATCTGCTGCTGTCAATAGAAATGCATCTAGTCTTAAATCTGCTGCTGTTTGCAGTGTGAGCAGAGACCGTCATGCATTTGTGAATAATGCATTTTATGACTGGAGTCTTCAGCTGTTGTCATGGCATCAGATTTGATTAGGTACTTGAAGTGTTTCCTGTTAGTTTCTGACCAATTGCTAGACCACCGTGGGCACAACTGGAGCCACAACTCCAGTCTACACAGCAGCAGTTTATGTAGACCAGACTCTAACTCCAGTCTACACAGCAGCAGGTCATGTAGACCAGACTCTAACTGCAGTCTACACAGCAGCAGGCAATATAGACCAGCCTCTAACTGCAGTCTACACAGCAGCAGGTCATGTAGACCAGACTCTAACTCCAGTCTACACAGCAGCAGGTCATGTAGACCAGACTCTAACTGCAGTCTACACAGCAGCAGGTCATGTAGACCAGACTCTAACTCCAGTCTACACAGCAGCAGGTCATGTAGACCAGACTCTAACTCCTGTCTACGCAGCAGCAGGTCATGTAAACCAGACTCTAACTCCAGTCTACGCAGCAGCAGGTCATGTAGACCAGACTCTAACTGCAGTCTACACAGCAGCAGGTCATGTAGACCAGACTCTAACTGCAGTCTACACAGCAGCAGGTCATGTAGACCAGACTCTAACTCCAGTCTACACAGCAGCAGGTCATGTAGACCAGACTCTAACTCCAGTCTACACAGCAGCAGGCAATATAGACCAGCCTCTAACTGCAGTCTACACAGCAGCAGTTCATGTAGACCAGACTCTAACTGCAGTCTACACAGCAGCAGGTCATGTAGACCAGACTCTAACTGCAGTCTACACAGCAGCAGGCAATATAGACCAGCCTCTAACTGCAGTCTACACAGCAGCAGGTCATGTAGACCAGACTCTAACTACAGTCTACACAGCAGCAGGTCATGTAGACCAGACTCTAACTCCAGTCTACACAGCAGCAGTTCATGTAGACCAGACTCTAACTCCAGTCTACACAGCAGCAGGTCATGTAGACCAGACTCTAACTCCAGTCTACACAGCAGCAGGTCATGTAGACCAGACTCTAACTCCAGTCTACACAGCAGCAGGTCATGTAGACCAGACTCTAACTCCAGTCTACACAGCAGCAGGTCATGTAGACCAGACTCTAACTGCAGTCTACACAGCAGCAGGTCATGTAGACCAGACTCTAATTCCAGTCTACACATCAGCAGTTCATGTAGACCAGACTCTAACTACAGTCTACACAGCAGCAGGTCATGTAGACCAGACTCTAACTGCAGTCTACACAGCAGCAGGCAATATAGACCAGCCTCTTAACTGCAGTCTACACAGCAGCAGTTCATGTAGACCAGACTCTAACTCCAGTCTACACAGCAGCAGTTCATGTAGACCAGACTCTAACTACAGTCTACACAGCAGCAGGTCATGTAGACCAGACTCTAACTCCAGTCTACACAGTAGCAGGTCATGTAGACCAGACTCTAACTCCAGTCTACACAGTAGCAGGTCATGTAGTTTTTGTCACTTTTTCCAAAGTTGGAGCACTATGTCCAAGACAAATTTCCCCTTGGGGAGAATAAAGTGTAATTATATTTTTAAATTGTGACACCTCTAGTATATGATGGAAACCTGTTGTGTGTTTATAATATAGATAATAATCTGGTCTGAGCACAGAGCAAGAGAGCAAGACAAACGGGTCTCCGACAGTGCATCAAACTAATGATAGACTGACAAGACCGGTGACAATGACGGAGTGACAGTGATGACAGCGGTGACAAGCCCACACTGAACAACGTTGCTAAAGGAGACCCAGAGCATGACAGTGATGGAAAGAGAGTAACGGTGACTGAGAGAGAGAGAGAGAGAGAGAGAGAGAGAGAGAGTGTGTGTGTGTGTGTGAGGCATTGATGATACAATGACAGATGGTGACAGTGACAAAGAGACGATGGCTGACAGACAGAGACAGACTGTCCCGCCACCTTCAGGTGTGAGGTGTGTTTTCCTCGCAGCCAGACCGGCAGCCGCTCCAACTGCAGATTGGGATTGTTGAGAGTCCGCCACCTCTTGTGACTCTGGGTTAACCACTTGTTGTTCTGCTGCTACTCACGGGTTGGTTGATTGAGTGACTGCGATAGAGACAGAGCACATTTAAGTCCCGCCCGGCAGCATAGGGGAAAAACAACTCTCCACGCTCCAGTGACTTGTATTGCGTGAAGGTGACTTCTCGTCAATATCTAATATTTTGCAATTTTGCAAACAACAGAAAAATGCCTAAAAGCTGCTGTGGTGATATTCACTTCCAACAATGTAAAGAACCAATAACTTAAGTTTTTATAAGCTGCCAACCTGAAAAACTGAACTTCTATGAAGACAAAACCCAATGGTCCCACAGCCTAATGGTCCCACAGCCCTATGGTCCCACAGCCTAATGGTCCCACAGCCCAATGGTCCCACAGCCCTATGGTCCCACAGCCTAATGGTCCCACAGCCCTATGGTCCCACAGCCTAATGGTCCCAAAGCCCAATGGTCCCACAGCCCAATGGTCCCACAGCCCTATGGTCCCACAGCCCTATGGTCCCACAGCCCAATGGTCCCACAGCCCAATGATCCCAACCCAATGGTCCCACAGCCCAATGATCCCAACCCAATGGTCCCACAGCCCTTTGTTCCTACAGCCCAATGGTCCCAACCCAATGGTCCCACAGCCCAATGTTCCCACAGCCCTATGGTCCTACAGCCCTATGGTCCTACAGCCTTATGGTCCCACAACCCCATGATCCCACTGCCCAATGGTCCCACAGCCCTATCGTCCTACAGCCCTATGGTCCTACAGCCCTATGGTCCTACAGCCCAATGTTCCCACAGCCCAATGGTCCCAACCCAATGGTCCCACAGCCCAATGGTCCCAACCCAATGGTCCCACAGCCCTTTGTTCCCACAGCCCCATGGTCCCACAGCCCTATGCTCCCACATTTCCTTTTCTGTATCAGATTCTACCCCCCTTGGTGGTTAACCCTAACCCTAATTTTAAGAAAATCTTAGAGATGTGGGAACATAGGGCTGACCCTGCAGAGCGAATGGGGAGACTGTGGGACACTAAGCTAATGTAATGTCTGACGTTGTGTGTGTAAGCTTAATTTACAGACATATAGTTAGGCTAAAACTGACATTTGGATATTTGAATTGGTAAAAAAATGCTTGCTGCAAATGTAACATCGGACATAGCGTTAGCTTAGTGTCCGGATGCCACAGTCTCCCCATTCTTCCTGCTGATTCCTCATGTCTGTTTCCACCTTTGTCTTCATATAAACTCAGTTTTTTGGGTTGGCAGATTATAAAAGTCCTGGATTATTCATCCTGTTGGTGGTGAATATCACCACACAGCAGCTTTTAGGCATGTTTCTGTTGTTTGCTCGGAGACGAAATTGACGAGGAGGAGACCTTCACGCACTACAACGCCCAATGGGCGTGGCTTTCAGAGTATGATGCCATGCGCTCTGTCGCTATGGGGTTATTGTTGTCTGCGTTTATGTGACTGGTTGACTGCAAAATTTTAATTGAATTGCCCTTTTGGATAAATAAAGTAGTTTGAATTGGATTGGATTTGACATTGAACCACAGAAAACGCACAGACATCCCAGAAGATGGCGCTGTGCTATACTCGCTTCCCATTGGACACCAAAGTAGAACGGAGGTTAACATGAGGCCATTCTCCAAACATGTATCTTCTTGTCAAGTCAAGTCGACCAATTGTTGTCCCCATTGTGGACACTTTTTAAATGCAACCCAAGACCCATCTATTTTTATTTTTTTAGTGTCTGTTGCACGCTTTACTTTTGCGCTCTTTACACATTTTATAGCAACTGCTGCACAGCAATTCCCCTTGTGATAAATTAAGTTGTGTCTTAACTCTTGCTGAGAGTCTAGGGCTGGGTATCAGTTCCTGAATGATACCAATTTTATTAAAATACATTTTAACAAAAATAAAAGGCAACATCACACGTTACGGCACCAAACCCACCAGTCTCCATGTAAATAAACAGTCATTTTAGCATCGTAAAACACACTTCATTCAAAGTCAACAGAAACCAAATAAAACTATGCAAAGCCTTTTTTGGTCTTCGCTACACTTTTCCAACCATCACAACTCTAGTAGTGGTGGAAATCAACACATACTTTACCAATTTACATGTGCAAATATGTTGGCTCTATACACGTTAAAAGTACTGTTTTTTAAATGGAGTCTGGTTGGTTTAGTGCTAGCATTTTTAGATCCTTGATACTAAGGAGGCAATTCAGTCAGTGCCCAAAAAGTATTGAATTCAGTATTTTTCACTACTTCTTGGAAAATAAATGATTCAACATTCAAACGTTATGTCAAGCTGTGTACTGCTGGGTGGGAAACCATCGCACTGTGTCATAAGATGACCGACCCAAAGGGAATGACATGTTCTAATCCGGGGGGATTTGTCTGGATTTATAAACTAATGAGACCAACAGTTGCAACAACATTCAAACACTATAGAGACGATGGGTGACAAACAGAGAGAGTGACGGTCATGAGGCATCGAGGAGCGTGGCCGTGACTCGTCATGAAGTGACCTCAAAGTTGATACACCACGTACTGAATGAGAAATAAACTGCTGGGACCTCAGACACAAAGACACAAAAAGACAAAGACTTAAAGGTCCCATGACATGGTGCTGCTTTGATGCTTTTATATAGACCTTAGTGGTCCCCTAATACTGCATCTGAAGTCTTTTTTATATAGATCTTAGTGGTCCCTAATACTGTATCTGAAGTCTCTTTTATATAGACCTTAGTGGTCCCTAATACTGTATCTGAAGTCTCTTTTATGTAGACTTTAGTGGTCCCCTAATACTGTATCTGAAGTCTCTTTTATATAGACCTTAGTTGTCCCTTAATACTGTATCTGAAGTCTCTTTTATATAGACCTTAGTGGTCCCCTAATACTGTATCTGAAGTCTCTTTCCCAAAATCCAGCCTTGGTGCAGAATTCCAGCCACTAGAGCCAGTCCCACAATGAGCTTTCCTTAGTATGTGCCATTTCTGAGTCTGTAGCATTTGAGGAAGAGAGAGAGGGGGGGGGCAAGGTGGAGGCTGGGGGTGTGGCCTTGACTAACTGCCACTGTGCTCGTTTGAAAGCCATGATTTCTCTCTCTCTCTCATGGGGGGGGGGGGGGTGGGGGGATTCTCTGGGCGGGCAAAGCAGAGAAAGGGTAGGTAAACTTGCCCCTTATGACCTCATAAGGAGCAAGATTCCAGATCGGCCCATCTGTGCTTTCATGTTCTCAAAGGCAGATCAGGATACCCAGGGCTCGGTTTACACCTATCACCATTTCTAGCCACTGGGGGACCATAGGCAGGCTGGGGGAACTCATATTAATGTTAAAAACCTCATAAAGTGACATTTTCATGCCATGGGACCTTTAATGAACAGCCAGTTAAACACAAAAAGACAGAACCGATGGAGAGTTAAGAACTGACTGCAGTCTGTTGCCCCTTATGATGTCATAAGGGGCAACAGACTGCAGTCGCGGCCCAAACTCACCTCTTCACAGGCTTCTGTGTCAAAACAGGACACCAACGCAGACAAGTAAAAGTGCTGGTTTGCCTTTGAGCTGGAGTTTTATCTTCTACTTCCTGCTGTGTAATTAACATTCATATTTTATATCTTTGCAGTTACCATAATGGTATCAGAAACTTAGACCTCCAAAACATTATTTTCAATATGCAAATTAAATACTTTGTTGGGACAACTGAAGCATTAAAGTTTAAAAATCTTCAGAATACCAAGAAAACTGTTTTTTTAAAGCTTTAAATTGACCTTAAACTGCAGCGTAGCATTGCATATCCACATCTAGTAATTGATTTATAGCTACGTGCATCTTATCTTGAGTGAAATGTGAATATTTAATATATTTAAGTCCTGTACACAGTGACTGTCTGTAGTTTTCTGGGTTCATCCGTGTGTGTGTGTGTGTGTGTGTGTGTGTGTGTGTGTGTGCGTGCCTGCGTACGTGTATGTGATATGCATGTTTGTGTGATTTGTTTGTCTGTGATTGTGTGTACGTGCGTGGTTTGTGCGTGCACATGTATGCATGTGTGGTTTGTGTGTGTGCGTACATACGTATGTGTGTGCATGCATGCATGCATGTGTGTGTGTGTGTGCGGGCTTGCATGCAAGTGTGGTTTGTGCATGTGTGCATGCAAGTGTGGTTTGTGTGTGTGTGTGTGTGTGTGTGTGTGTTAACTATGCTAAAAAATGAAAAAGTGACATGTAGATTTTTTTATAAAGAATATAAATAGACATTTTTTTGGGCTTTGCATTGTTTTTTTGTATTTATTCTAACAGTTTTATTGCTGTTCAATTGTGTCGTTGCTGTCAGTTATTTATGTGTCTCTTTAATTATAAAGTGCATTGAGACCATGTGTAACAGTGATTTTACACTTTAAGTACATTCGATTGATTGGATACAGGAACCAAAACTCTGCTGTTGCAGCTGTGTGTTCGATGCTCCACAGATGTCAGTACAGCGTCTCATCTTTTCTTCTCTCTCTCTCTCTCTCTCTCTCTCTCTCTCTCTCTCTCTCTCTGCAGTGATCTGCAACTTCCGGGGCTCCGTGACTCAGGGTTTGGCTCTGGAGGTGGGAGAGACGGTTCAGATTCTGGAGAAATGTGAAGGTAAGTCTTCTACCTGATGAATAACTTGATGACATATGTGGGGGTGAGTGTTTGACGCGGTAATAGTAATGTCCTTGATCATTGTTATGACAGAACTGGGACATCACTAAAGCATCAGTAATCACTGAAAACATCCTCCAGGGTTACAGATAACTAGATATATATATATATATATATATATATATATATATATATTCCTATCCTCTAACAAATAAATCAGAAAACAGAAAAGCTACTGGCAGCACATTACCCGCACTTTGCCTCGTAATTAAAAAAACATTAATTATGTGTGCTGCTACAGTAAAACTACAGAACATCTTCTGTTAGACCGATTATATAAAATGATCTCATACAAAGCTGCACAGTTGGTAAACCTCTAAAATTTAGATTTTTTTTTTTAATAAAGGTTAAAACAAGTGACAAAAGTGTGTAAAAAAACAACAGGTAAAGCTACAAAAACATCGGAAAAAGCTGCAAAAAAAGCTACAAAAAACATTTGAAAAATGTGACAACGTGGATTTCTTCAATCTGTTGAAGTTGTCCGAGCACAAATGTAATTTGTACACAAAAAAGCACAATTTGTAATGTAAAAAAACTATTGAGAAGAATAAATAAATTCAAAAGTCCACATGGGATTTGTTTTGGATGTGCTGGGTTTAACCAATCATGGAACTTCCACCTACCAGTGAAACTAGTTCTAGCCAATCAGATGTAAAGTAAGGCGGGTCTTGTAATGTAGCTATAGCTTTAGTTCAAGAGGAAAAGGGTGGAGACAGGAAGCTGCGTTGCCCTCGAGCTCGTCCATGCTTCCTGTTGCCGCTTTGTCGCTCGTCCGGATGCTTTGTCCATTAATATGAAGGGTCTATGGTTTGGGCGTGTTAGTTTAAATGGAGATCAGTTCCTCCAAACTCTGCCCCTCCTGAAACTACATTATGGTTTTATCGGTTACAAGCTGCCGTGCAACAGAATGGGATCCCGAACACGAAAAGGAGGAAGAGAAATGCCATGAAATGCTATAAACTGAGAACCTGTAATCAGATTTTCTTTAAGATTTCGTCTGTAATCAGACAACGGCAGTGTGAATGTGAATAACTGTAATTACAGTCACAGAGCTGCTGATGTAGGTATTCTTCTGTTGAACATTTAAATCTCGGCTCAGCAGGATCACTTTCCTGCATTTACAGAACCAAAAAGGAAGCCTGCCATCGTTGGATGAGTTTTCAGGGGCGCTGTGTTTTCTTATGGTGGATTTAAAGGCCTCAAAACAATAGAAATGCGAACTGATAACCTCAATGAGTGACCTGCCCGCACCCATGCTGCTCTCTCTATCATTCAAACTACGTTCTCAAGGTAAAGCCCAAATATATAGTTTAAGAGAGTTTGATTTTTTACATTAAATGTCATTTAGCTGACGCTTTTATCCAAAATGGCATACAATAGCTACATATGTCAGAGGTCGCACGCCTCTGGAGCAACTAGGGGTGAAGTGTCTTGCTCAGGGACACATTGGTTGATGTATCGCAGTGGGAATTGAACCCACACCAAAGCCATGTGTCATATCCACTGCGCCATCACCACCCGTTTTGCCTCAAAACAGCCCTGTCTCCTAAAAATTACACTCCGTTACAACTAACATATACCTACCTCTCCGTCTCTGCTGATGGGGAATGATTGAGATTTCTCTTGCACAGCTACCAGAAGACTTACAGCTTTCAGACAGGTTGCTACGTCACATCTACGTCTTCCAGCTCAGTCGGAGGCTGCGCAGTAACGCTCAGCATCACCGGGAAAGAGCTTCTAATAGACTTCACTGGTCTCCGTCCAGAACAACGGGATCTGGTGGTCCATTTCTTTAACGGTCTATGGAGATTTCACCAAATCATACCAAGACGCACACCATTAGGAGTTAGGGTTTCTGAGGTAGAAGCAGGACTGTCTAAGGTGCACTAGAGCCTCGTCTCTGTGAAATCAGCTGTTTGTGTTGAGGCCTGAACTCAGTTATTAGAGTCTGTCAGTTGGTCAGTTAGTCCATTGTGACATCATGTTAGCAGACAAATAACACCTGTTATTTCCTCTCCTCCTCCTTTCTTCCTCTCCTCTTCTCGTCCTCTCCTCAAATTCTCATGAAAAAGCTTCCACATTATTGTTTCCACGGCTGTGTTGTTGCACACTTACTGTACACACAGTAAAAACCAAGTAACACTCATTTCTGCAACCACTGTTCTCTGGAATAATGAGTGCAGAAAACCTGTGATAGCTTAGCGCTACAGCTCAAGTTATTAGCCAGTGTAACTCCCATTTCTATTCCTAGATTGACTCTCACAAATTAGTGACTCAATCCCGGATGTGTCTGAAGCAAGGAAGTGTTGTCTTTTGCAGATAATGAGTGAGTATGTGCTTCATTAGGCACAGCTGGGCAGGCCGCGGCCATCGATCCAGCACCAGAGGCTGATTGGGAGGGAGATGCCTTAACAGTGTTGTCATCCCCTACGATCCTCCTTACTTTCTCTCTCCTCGTCTTTATTTTTCTCCCCCTTCCTCTCAACCCTACTCTTTTATCTTTCCTTTCCACTTCCCCACTTCCTCTCTTCTAGATTTTTCTTTTCTCTTTTCGTCTGCATGAATCGACCAGTCCCTTAGGATTTGCGCCGGGATTTGAAGCAAATTCAACACAGCAGCCAAAACGGGTGGCAACTCCCGTGTGATGCCTTCTGGCATTTAGTCTGCTAACATTTGGAAAGTCTAGAAGAGCTAGGGGTTAGTTAGGGGTTAGTTAGGGGTTAGTTAGGGGAGGGAAGGGGCCTGGTAGGCTCAGTCGGTAGAGCAGGCGCACATATACTTAGAGGTTTATGTCTTGATGCAGAGGTCCAGGGTTCGAGTCCGACCTGTGATGATTTCCTGCATGTCTTCCCCTGCTTTCTCCCCTTTCTCACCTAGCGGTCCATCCACAAAACGTTAGGGGAGCGCAAAACCAGTAGTAGCTTAGGCCTCTAGTAAGTAAAGTTCATTTATACAGCACATATCACAGACAGTCAAAAAATGCATCACAGGCCAGATAAATTCATACATTAAAACCCATCAATGCCATAAATAACAATAAATCACAAAGGCAAGGAACACAAAAATACATAGTAATACAGTCAACAATGTGGCTATTTGAAAAAGATGCACCTTTAGCTGCTTTTTTAAAAAGATCAACAGAGGCCGCTGCTCTAAAATCATGAGGCAAAGCGCTCCACAGTCTAGAAGCCACTGTTCCAAAAGCTCCGTCACCATTAGTTTTCAGCTTTGTGCGCCTGCGTTATGGGCTGCACGGTGCGAAAGTAGTGCCGATCATCCGGGTCATTTTTGGCTACATGATGGCTAACATGCCGATCAACTCTCATAGGAATGAATGGGGCTCCACCTCAAACACTGTATCCAGTTCTTAAAATACACCAGCCAGCCTATAAACCCTGAGCTATTTTCCCGGCATCCAATCAGCATCTAATTTGCCCTCGTTGGGAAATGCAACCCCACCAGCCAGGGACATGGGCTATTATCCTTGCCCATGTGGAACAGGCTGGCACCACAGTGATTATCGGGGCAAGCCAGGACTAACTTTTGTCCAAGGTCCCTGTGGCAATTCCAAGATTCCCACGGCTTCTGTCTTTATCTGAACATGCAAATACATTTTTAGAAATTACCCTCTAAACAATCAAACAATGACTGGCGAGTAAAGCACAGAACAGATATTTACGAGAGAATGTATTTTTGAGTAATTGGTAGTAATTTATATTGGGGTATTGTGTGTGTGTGTGTGTGTGTGTGTGTCTTATCGTCGCCAGTTCAGCTGCTGCAGAAATACTGCAGAGCTTTAATCCATACGCTGCGTGTTCAAGATGCTCAGGAAATCTTCCTTAAAATTGGCTCCCCTGCCCTCTTGCACTGTGGCTGGAACATCTCTGCCTGCACTAATACAAAATGATCCTCTGCAGACAGGAACTCTATGAGTATAATGACAGTGATATGGGGATGGCAGCCAGGCTGCGGGAATGCCATTCCTGAAATATAGATTACAGTCATCACACTTGAGAAGGCATTAGACTTCGATTAAGAGCGTAGCAGCCATTTAAAGGATGAGATTTTGACTCTTAGTGCTGTCAGCATTACTGAATAGCCCATAGTCGACGCTAAAAACAGCCTCTTATTATTTTGGAGAGGCTTTCCAGCTGTAACCAATCTTTTATTGCAAGCTGCGGCTGCTGCTCCTCCTGCGGATGTCCAGGAGAAAGCTGGCTGTTGGCAAATAACAGTGAATCAACCAGGCTGTGAAGAGAGAACCTGATATTCGATAGTGATGTGGCAACAAGTCCTCCAAACCATTAACCCGGTCCTGCCAGACCCTCTGATGTTTCATTTGAACAGAGTCTGGCCACTCTCAATTGACAAGTGTTAACTTCCTTGAAGGCGGGCACTCGCGTTGAGCCACTGTGGATCTACATAACCATTCGCTAGTGTTTGGTTGTGACGTCGGCTTAAGGCAGTTTTAGAATCGGGCTAGAATTGACGGCGTACCCCCGCAGTGTAGGACACTACATGAGACAAAGCTAGCTCAGTGGTTTTTCTTTTAAGATAACTTTTTGGGCATTTTGAGGCCTTTATTTTCACAGGACAGATAAGACATAAAAGGGGCGAGAGAGGGGGAATTACATGCAGCCAAGGGCCGCAGGTCGGAGTCGAACATGAGGCCTCTGCATCGAGGAGTTAATTCAATTCAATTTTATTTATTGTGTCAATTCATAGAGTTATCTTGAGACACTTTACAGATAGAGCAGGTCTAGACCACATAGAGCAGGTCTAGACCAGACATAATTTACAAGGACCCAACAGTTCTAGTAGTTCCCTCCAGAGCAAGCAACAGTGCGACAGTGGCGAGGAAAAACTTCCTTTTAGGCAGAAACCTGGGACAGACCCAGACCCAGACCCAGGCTCTTGGTAGGCGGTGTCTGACGACCGGTTGGGGTTAGAATGAAGAGTGGCAATAACAGTCACAAGAAATAGTAGTTTGTACTAGTTCTTTGTAGTAGTTCATGGCATAGCAGGACACTGTGCTGCATTACAAGGCCCAGCAGAGCGTAGCAGGATGAACACGGCATCGCAGGACGTTAACCGCTATACACACTACCAGTGAAAAGTTTGGGGTCACTTAGAAATATCCATTGCACTCCATTATGAACAGAATACCAGCTGAGATCAGTTGCATTGTTTCTTAACCAGCGCAGTAATCAGATTACATTATGTGCTTACATAATGGCAAAAGGATTCTCCAATGTTTCCTCAGTTAGTTTTTAAAAATATCAGATTAGTGAACCGAATGAGGCTTTGGGACATTGGATGAATGGTTGCTGGTAATGGCCAATGTGTAGATGTTGCATTAAAGAGCAGCCCCCCCACTCAGATCAGCTGGTTTCTGTCTATTATGGAGTGGATAATTTGAAAACACTAGTCTAGCTCAGTTTTAAATCTTCATATATGATCCAGATTCTACCAGAATAAAAAAAAAAAACAGATATCTCTGGATTCTTGGGTGTTTTGGCGCAGTGTGCTCTTTATTTGTTGCTTTAACAACCAATAAAGTAACCATGGTGATTGTTGGCAATCTTTTTTGCCTTGGCCCGGTTCTTTATTAATGTTTGCACAGAGTATTGATTGGGCACTTACTAGAGCCCGACCGATAAAGGATTTTTAAGGCTGATATTTGGTTTAAAAATACGATATGCCAATATATATATATATATATATATATATATATATATATATATATATATATTAAATCCAGAAACGCGTTACAAAACATAAACAGATTTTCCTAACATTAGTTATTTATGAGTTCTCACTAAAATAATATGATCATTTGTTTTATTGTCACAACAGAACATCAAAATATATTAAAGTTCTGATGAATAAAATGTAGAAAATACAAACTTAAGATATGAAAGTTAAAGTCCTTTGAACAAAAAGACATTAACAACAAAAATAATCATATAAATAAATAATCAGTGTTGCCAACAGGGACGTTGTAGAGCGTCCTCTGGTGGACAGACTATGCAACGCCATCACTAACGGGGACGTTGTAGAGCGTCCTCTGGTGGACAGACTATGCAACGCCATCACTAACGGGGACGTTGTAGCGCGTCCTCTGGTGGACAGACTATGCAACGCCATCACTAACAGGGACGTTGTAGAGCGTCCTCTGGTGGACAGACTATGCAACGCCATCACTAACGGGGACGTTGTAGAGCGTCCTCTGGTGGACAGACTTTGTAACGCCATCACTAACGGGGACGTTGTAGAGCGTCCTCTGGTGGACAGACTATGCAACACCATCACTAACAGGGACGTTGTAGAGCGTCCTCTGGTGGACAGACTATGCAACGCCATCACTAACAGGGACGTTGTAGAGCGTCCTCTGGTGGACAAACTATGCAACGCCATCACTAACAGGGACGTTGTAGAGCGTCCTCTGGTGGACAGACTATGCAACGCCATCACTAACAGGGACGTTGTAGAGCGTCCTCTGGTGGACAAACTATGCAACGCCATCACTAACAGGGACGTTGTAGAGCGTCCTCTGGTGGACAGACTATGCAACGCCATCACTAACAGGGACGTTGTAGAGCGTCCTCTGGTGGACAGACTATGCAACGCCATCACTAACAGGGACGTTGTAGAGCGTCCTCTGGTGGACAGACTATGCAACGCCATCACTAACAGGGACGTTGTAGAGCGTCCTCTGGTGGACAGACTATGCAACTGCAACACTCATAACAGGGTTGACAGTCCATTTTTATTCTTTAAATATTCATTTTTTAGAATCATTTGTCATCATTTGTTTATTACACTGTTATAACCAAAACTAAAATGAAAAACACCCTCCTGGACACTATAACTGCATCAACAAGACATTCTTATTTCACAGAGAGCTCGCGGTGTGCTCTCCAGGGATATGAAGCATCATTAAGACTCATATTTGGCTGATTTGATCGCTCGGAAGGAAATCTGCATCTATTGAATAATGCCGTGTTCATAATGAGTTCAGTGTGAACCTGCGTTAACTCGACAGAAGTGGCTCCTCGAGTTCTGCCTTCTTCCCACAGATGATTCACGCAGATTATTATTATTGTGAATTTGATAACGGTGCAAAATGATTATTCTAATAACCGCTTAGTGAGCCGCTTGGATACGGGAGGCGAGATGATTACTCTTCTTCAGAGAAACCATGTGTGACAACAGACAAATTAGGCACATTCATGCACCAAACACACACACATACGCACCTGCTCCGTCATCTTTGCTCATTAATTTAGAATAATCACATACACACACATACACACATACACACATAGAGTACTTTTCAAAATCCACATTACAAAAGCAGCTAAATGAAACCATTAAAACATCAGGTTTTTTAAAACAAAAAGTAACATATATATATTTTATTTTTTAAATAAATATAAAACAGATTAAAGGAGCTCCAATCTCAAATTGATATAATAATACCTATAATAATACCAGTGAAAGGCTCTTTGATAAAAGTTAGGGACTTAAAGAAGACCCTGGACTCATATCCCGGGGCAGATGGTTCCAGAGCCTCGGGGCCCCAACTCCAAGTGCTTTGTCCCCTTTACAAAGGGGGGGGCGGTGCCACACTGTGCCCCTCCTTCTAGCCCCGCCCCTGCTTATAGAAAGAATCTCACCTAAAGAAATGATAACAGTCCTGAATCAGAATCAGCTTTATTCGCCAGGTATGAGGACACATACGAGGAATTTGACTTAGGTTGGAGCTAGCCTCCGGGCTGAAATCTACACATTGGACACACGTGGGCATGTAAATGAATACAGAGACATATGAGGGAGTGAAGAGTCTTAAAAGTGATCATTAAAATCTATTCTACAACATTCTGAGAGCCGGAGTGAAGGGGCTAAAACAGGAGGGATGTGATCACATCGCCTGTTTCTGGCAGAGTCATTGTTTTAGGTCAAGGAAATAAAGAAGCTGTTGCAATAATCCAGGCGCGATGAAATGGAGGCATGTAAATTGGTCTCTGTGTGTGTGTGTGTGTGTGTGTGTGTGTGTGTGTGTGTGTGTGTGTGTGTGTGTGAGTGAAGATAAATTGTACTATTGAAATATTTTTCAGCTTTGTGGTGTGCCGCTCAAAACTTAAGTCGCGCCAAGATTCCTTGATTCCAAGATGTTTACCCTGTCTTTTAGTCTCCTGTGTGTTTGGTATCTCCTACAGATGCAGTAAACTCATTCAGCTACACACACACACACACACACACACACACACACACGTCCTGATTTCAACCCTTTACACAGACTCAGACGGGTAGGACCAGACACTGCAGGTCCAACCCGTCTGATTTCCATATAGATGAGAGGCTGGGGAGTAAACAAGGCCATCTTAACGAGGGTGATAAATGCATCTTGATTGGTTATTATTTAACCATCCAATTAAGCCTGCATCTCCATATTTATATCAGATCACGGAGGACTGCTGTGAAATTAATCACACAATTTTGGAAGAAGATAAGACAAACGTTAAGACTAAGCGTTGGGGCCGATGCAGCAAAATGGTACGTGTCCACTCGCAGAGTCATTTCCTCGCTTCCCATTCATTGTCTGTGTGAGCAGTCGGGGAAATGCATTCTGGTAGCAGCGTGACGACTGTCGAGCAGCGCGGCGTTGAGTTGCCTGCTCTTCATTTGCATAGAGTTCAAACCAGGCTACTTTATGCAAATCAGGGGCGCACAGCTGGTCTCGCTGCCTCTCCAAAACTCACCAAAATCTTATAAACTGACCGTTGTCCATCTAAAGTGAATTTAGATTCAGCAGCTGCAGCTTGTTTCTCACATAAAATGTTCCCAGAAACACGTTTCTTTGTGAAATAGGTGGAAGTTTCCAAGCGAGCAGCCGTGTTGGTCTGTTTTGAAATCCAGGAGCAGACAACCCAGGTGAAGCGTTGGTTGTAGGAGGGCGGAGCCTGTTTTCTTGGCCGGTCAGCGGCCATTCACGAGAAACTGATAACACATCAAGCATCCAATGAATGGAGCACGTTCATGTTGTCCTCGGGTCAAATTGACCTGTTTTCCTATATCAATGTTCTTTTTAACTACCCAAAATAACATGATTGATTCCACACAACGCTCTTAGGGGTGATTTTGAGGTGTCTTATTCATATTTTATAGCATTTGAAAAAGTGGTTTTGAAATAGTATTATTAAATTAGTAAAAAATTTGTATTTGTTGAAATATTCCGGTCTGTGATTATCCATCAACGTACATTCCTTTAATTTTAGTCTCAATAATTCCACATTTCTGCTTTTCTAACTCAAACATTAGGTATAATTTCCTATAAATGAGGTTTCCTGACCATAAGTACCAAAAATAACTGTAAAACTAAAGTTAATGTTAAAAGTTAGTGTTACGTAGGGTTGAAAATGTCAAAAAAAGTAACAAACATTGAAAAAATCGTCAAAAGTGTTGAAAAAAAAGGGACAAAAATGTAAGAAAAAGTTAAAAACATTGATCAAAATTTTTTCAATTTTCGCGGGAAGACAACACAAGGGTTACGGAGCACAAGATGGATATTCTGCCTATTTAGATAAAGTAACCTCTGATTCTAGCGGTGCACACAGTGGTAGTCAAAATGATAACAGGCATCCATTTTTTATATAAATAAATGTCTCTTTTGCTTCAATCTGTCACTGAAGAAGACCTCGCAGAGCCAGATATTTCCAAGAGCCCGAGACACAATCATTTTTATTTCCACTTGGATGCCGACAAATGATGTCCCCACCGTCTGAAAGCATGCTAGGAAGCTCCCCCGTACATATTTGGTCCCTGGGTACGAGTCATTTTCAGCTGTCAGGGTTTACCTCCAAGTTGAGCCAATTTTTGTGACAGTTTTCTACTCCGCAGAGGCATCTGATGAATGTCCGGCCATGTGGAAAGAAAGAACCGTTGTGCTGTCTAAAACTTGCAGGGGGACGGGGATCGTCACACACACACACACACACACACACACACACACACACACACACAGACACACAGACACACACACAGATGTTCTGAGTGTCACAGACCTGGTCCTGTCTCTGGAAATCAAACTGCGACAGATAGGCCTGATCACTGATTCTTTGAGTTATTTCCGATTCCTTTTTCTATTGTCTCGGACTTGTCTTGGATTCGTTGGTATGTGGACTCGGACTTGTGACCAAGAGACTGGATCACATCACTCCAGTTCTGAAGTCCTTACACTGGCTTCCTGTGCCCCAAAGAATTGTTTTCAAAGTACTTTTGCTAGTTTATAAATCACTAAACAGTTTAGGGCCAAAATACATTTATGATCTGCTAGTACACTATGACCCCCCCAGACCTCTAAGGTCATCTGGGACAGGTCTGCTACTACACTACGACCCCCCCAGACCTCTCAGGTCATCTGAGACAGGTCTGCTACTACACTACGACCCCCCCAGACCTCTAAGGTCATCTGAGACAGGTCTGCTACTACACTATGACCCCCCCAGACCTCTAAGGTCATCTGGGACAGGCCTGCTAGTACACTATGACCCCCCCAGACCTCTAAGGTCATCTGGGACAGGTCTGCTACTACACTATGAACCCCCCAGACCTCTCAGGTCATCTGGGACAGGTCTGCTACTACACTATGACCCCCAGACCTCTCAGGTCATCTGAAACAGGTCTACTACTACACTATGACGACCCCCCCAGACCTCTAAGGTCATCTGGGACAGGTCTACTACTACACTATGACCCCCCCCCAGACCTCTAAGGTCATCTGGGACAGGTCTACTACTACACTATGACCCCCCAAGACCTCTAAGGTCATCTGGGACAGGTCTACTTTCTGTCCCCAGAGTCAGAACCAAACAGGGGGGGCAGCATTCAGTTTCTATGCTCCTCATATCTGGAACAAACTCCCAGAAACCTGCAGGTCTGCTGCTACTCTCAGTTCTTTTAAATCAATGCTGAAGACCTTTCTTTCTGATGTTGCCTTTCTTTAAATGAAGTTCATTTCTTTAATGTTTAATCTCTTATGCTGCACTGTAACTTTTATTCTTGTGTTTTATCTGTTTTTATTTATTTTTTTAACTGTTTTTGTGTAAAGCACTTTGAATTGCCCTCTTGCTGAAATGTGCTCTACAGATAAAGCTGCCTTGCCTCCTGCGAGTGTCGGACTCGCCAAATATTGTAGTTGGTCTCGACCGAGTCCAGCACCATATGCTTCTTTTGCTAAAGTAACTTCCTCCTTTAAAACAAAGTGTGCTTGTTCAGAAGACAGGTATTGGTGTCCTTGAAAATACATTTAGAACAGGCGTTGGATTTGGTCCTTGGTGTACGCCTGGCTGCATCATATGATTCAGGCATCAAACTGGTTTCATTTTGGCTCAGACACAATGTCAGCGAGCACTATACACTCAAGAAGGTGACAGGTCAGTTTCCAGGGACACCTGTGCTGCTTGTTATGCGTTACATTATCCATCGGCAGTCCAGAATGATCTTGTTACACCAGATTAAAACTACTCAATATCTCATATTTGTATTTGCACTTCAGCTTTATTTGACCTAAGTGAAATTGTTATACTTAAAGTAGTCTCGCTTTGCCAGACCCTCCTCTGAGGCGCTGCGGAGGAGGGTCTGGCTAGTCCAAACATTATTCCTGGATGGGAGAAAAACCTGCTCTGGCTTATTGCTATTTCGTTAAACCAATCACAATCTTCAGCCTCAGGAAGGAACTTGTTTTGGTGGATTGGACAGATAGTCTAGCTAGCTGTCTGGATTTACCCTGCAGAGATCTGAGGACCAGGTAACCAGAGTCCTCATATTGGGCAGATAGTCTAGCTAGCTGTCTGGATTTACCCTGCAGAGATCTGAGGACCAGGTAACCAGAGTCCTCAGATTGGACAGATAGTCTAGCTAGCTGTCTGGATTTACCCTGCAGAGATCTGAGGACCAGGTAACCAGAGTCCTCAGAAATCAGCCGGAGGTTAGAACGCCAACACGAGGAGGAAGGGGACGGATAGCGGCGAAAAGACATGCATTCGTTGGCATTTCCTGCGGCACCGGCACCAGAGTCGTGGATATAGACTATACCTAAAGTAAATTATGTGGCCTAATTTTTTAATTTTAATTTCTAATTTCCCTATCTTGACTGTCTCTCATTTGGACTCGGCCTTGAATTGGACTCAAATCTCTTTAGACTCTTGTCTTGAATTGGACTCTAACCTCTTTAGACTCTGTCTTGAATTGGACTGTAACCTCTTTAGACTCGGTCTTGAATTGGACTCTAACCTCTTTAAACTCGGTCTTGAATTGGACTCTAACCTCTTTAAACTCGGTCTTGAATTGGACTCAAACCTCTTTAGACTCTGTCTTGAATTGGACTCTAACCTCTTTAGACTCGGTCTTGAATTGGACTCAAACCTCTTTGGACTCGGTCTTGAATTGGACTCAAACCTCTTTAGACTCGGTCTTGAATTGGACTCTAACCTCTTTAGACTCGGTCTTGAATTGGACTCAAACCTCTTTGGACTCGGTCTTGAATTGGACTCAAACCTCTTTAGACTCGGTCTTGAATTGGACTCTAACCTCTTTAGACTCGGTCTTGAATTGGACTCTAACCTCTTTAGACTCGGTCTTGAATTGGACTCAAAACCTCTTCAGACTCGGTCTTGAATTGGACTCTAACCTCTTTAGACTCTGTCTTGAATTGGACTCTAACCTCTTTAGACTCGGTCTTGAATTGGACTCAAACCTCTTTAGACTCGGTCTTGAATTGGACTCTAACCTCTTTAGACTCGGTCTTGAATTGGACTCAAAACCTCTTTAGACTCGGTCTTGAATTGGACTCAAACCTCTTTATACTCTGTCTTGAATTGGACTCTAACCCCTTTGAACTCTGTCTTGACTCTGTCCCGAGTAGTCCTGGTTTTGACTACAGCCCTGTCTTCGATGTCCATCACAAATAAATAGATATACGCTTAGAAATAATGAAAAATTACAACTCATTACATATTCATAGGCCGTTGCCTGCGAATCATGAGGTTGTTAAGTGATAGTTCATTCTGCATTAGCATCTCACAGCATGGTGTAATGTCAGGTTAATAATAATAATAATAATAATAAATTGAATTAGTATAGCGCTTTTCCCAAGCTCAAAGTCGCTTTACAGGTTAGAAACAGTAGATAAATATATATATCAGAAGAACAGAAGAGATGGGTCTCCAGACGGGACTGAAAAATGGTGAAGGACTCAGAGATGCGGATCTCATGGGGGAGGGAGTTCCAGAGCCTGGGAGCTGCCCTGGAAAAGGCTCTGTCCCCAAAACTGCAGAGGTTCAGTGTTTTCTCTTCCTGTGTGAGGCAGGCGTTGGTTTCCATTCACCGCTATGGTCCTGTTAAGAAGAGTCAACAAAGATCTTGTTAAAATGTTGACGCCATGACTTGTGGTGGCGCACATTTGATGTTTAAATTGACGCGTGGCATCTTTGTAAATGCGTATCTTGGTAAAAAGAGCTAAATGACTTGTTGTCCAAGATTTTCAAACTTAAATTGGATATGACAATCCGTTCATTTAAAGTAAACAAAAGTAATCAAACATAATAACTGGTCTTCTTTTAATCCTTGTCCTGTACTTAACCACGATCAAAAAGCTGTGACCTTGCTGTGCGCAACACAGCTGAACCAATTAGGCCACATTTAAATAAACTTTTACACCTCCAGCATCACATGCTGGTCAACCAATGAAATGGCTCCAACAGCTTGTAACTCCTCATTTGGATCTCAGTCAGTGTTTGCTGTGTCAGTCATTCATGTTTGTGTTTCCTTGCAGGGTGGTACAGAGGATTCTCAACGAGGAAGCCAAATGTTAAGGTAAGACCGACCAACAGCTTCTGCTCCTCGCAGACTGTTTGCCTAACAACACTTTCCTCCTCTTAAACTTCACTCCATTCACTTTTTATATTTTTTACACATCTTCAATTCCCTTTCTTCTCGTCTTCCTCTGCTGTGCTGCAGCAAATTGCTTATTTATTTAGCCAACAACCTCTGACTGCATATGTAATGTGAAGGAGATTTGATGTGAATAATTTGCCCACATCTTCACGTGGCTGTGTGAGTTTGAATAATAGATGTTTTTTCTTCATTTCCACTTAATATTTGTGCTTTTTTAGAAGCAAAGACAAATCCAGGTGTTATTTACTTATCGGAGAATAGATGTGACTTGACGTTCTGCGGTGGATTCTTAAGTGTTGGGCAATCAACATCTTCTACCAGATTTTTATTGGAGCAGCCTCCCGGACCCTGTGCTGGATCTGATTCACAAAAACAGCCTCTCTTTTAACAAGCACCATGTCTGGACCAGCAGCTAACAGGCGTCTGGTTTCTTAGTCTTATAAAAAGAATCTCTTTTATGTTTTTTCCCATTCAGTCCCACGGTCCTCTATGCACCCGCCTTTGATTTAACTTAGCATCCTGCTCTGTGGGTCCGTAAGAGGCTAGACCAGGGATCGACCCATATGGATTTTTTTGTTCCGATACAGGCATATATATATATATATTTATATATATATATATATATATATATTATACATTAGGGGCCCTAGGGAGGTGTTCCAAGCACGTCCGGCTGGGAGGAGGCCTCGGGGAAGACCCAGGACTAGGTGGAGAGATTATATCTCCAACCTGGCCTGGGAACGCCTCGGGATCCCCCAGTCGGAGCTGGTTGATGTGGCTCAGGAAAGGGAAGTTTGGGGTCCCCTACTGGAGCTGCTGCCCCCGAGACCCGATACCGGATAAGAGGATGAAGATGGATGGATGGATGGCTGGATGGGTGGATGGCTGGATGGATGGATGGATGGATGGATGGATATATTAGGCTGCCGATTTTCTTGAGCCGATATTTGGAGCCGATACTGCTTTTGTTCCCTCAATTTACACCATAAAAATGTAAATCCTGCCACACTGGCTTTGTTTTTGGAATCTGCTCAGCCATTTCTTTAAAGGTCCAATGGAATGAAAATTTCACTTTTTTAACATTAATATGAGTTCCCCCAGTCTGCCTACGGCCCCCCCCCAGTGGCTAGAAATGGTGATAGGTTCAGATACAGTATTAGGGGACCACTAAGGTCTATATAAAGAGACTTCTGATACAGTATTAGGGGACCACTAAGGTCTATATAAAGAGACTTCAGATACGGTATTAGGGACCACTAAGGTCTATATAAAGAGACTTCAGATACGGTATTAGGGGACCACTAAGGTCTATATAAAGAGACTTCAGATACAGTATTAGGGGAACACTAAGGTCTATATAAAGAGACTTCAGATACGGTATTAGGGACCACTAAGGTCTATATAAAGAGACTTCAGATACGGTATTAGGGGACCACTAAGGTCTATATAAAGAGACTTCAGATACAGTATTAGGGGACCACTAAGGTCTATATAAAGAGACTTCAGATACAGTATTAGGGGAACACTAAGGTCTATATTAAGAGACTTCAGATACGGTATTAGGGACCACTAAGGTCTATATAAGAATGACTTCAGATACAGTATTAGGGGACCACTAAGGTCTATATAAAGAGACTTCTGATACAGTATTAGGGGACCACTAAGGTCTATATAAAAGAGACTTCAGATACAGTATTAGGGGACCACTAAGGTCTATATAAAAGAGACTTCAGATACAGGATTAGGGACCACTATGGTCTATATAAAAGCATCCAAAGAGCACCATGTCATGGGACCTTTAAAATAATAAACAAAAACACAGATCGGTGCCACTTCTGCTATCATCTTCCATTCATATCACCCAAATGATGTGTGCAATGTGCATCATATGGATGGATGCACTGCATATGGCTAACTGGGAGGGTAAAAGGCTTTCATCAACATCTACAACACCGCCTTGATGATGCATTGCTTGCTATAGGCAAGGCAAGGCAGCTTTATTTGTAGAGCACATTTCAGCAACAGGGCAATTCAAAGTGCTTTACATAAAAAGATTATAATAATAAAAGTTTCAGTGCAGCACAAGAAAATAAACATTAAAGAGCAGTTAAAAACAGTCAACATAACTATAAAAAGAAAAGTTAGATTACAGTATAAGAAATGAAACATTAAAGAGCAGTTAAAAACAGTCAATATAAAATATGAAAAGAAAAGTTGCATTGCAGTATAAGAAATGAAACATTAAAGAGCAGTTAAAACAGTTAAATATATAAAAGCAGATAAATAGCAGATTTTAGGCTGCTAGTATGGGACAGTGTATAACACACACACACGTTACCGGAGCGCAGTAACCATTTTGTGGAAACCCAAACTTTGTTGATCAATAAGGTTGCTCTATACAGGCAGAACCACATGTCTTTACCATCTCATCCACCACCACATATGTATGTATATGTGTGTGTGTGTGTGTATGTATATGTGTACGTGTGTGTGTGTGTATTGGCCTGCCAATGAAATCTGTCTATTACCAATCTAGACAGCAGTGTCTCCTCTATCTGTTGTGCTTCCCTGCAGGGTGTTTTCTGTGCTGTAGGCAGGGGAGGTATTAACATACAAGAGATCATCTCCTCTGGTTTTGTATTTCATCCTTGAAAAAGGGCAGAAACACAGAAGCTGAGAGGTGAGATGATGAAACCGAAGCACCTCTGGTATGGCTTTGAGATCCACAGGAATGTTTGCATGTTATCAGTGTGAAGAGGTTCCCTGATTAGTGAAGTGAATTCAGCTGATCTAGCCAAAAAACAGAGATTCCCATGAAGATATTTGACATATTGACAGTTTCTCAATTGAAGTTCCGTAACGAGATATATTCACAGGATCACCGCCATAACATAATAGAGGATTGCATCCATGTACATCCATGGCAGACCAATCTAGAGCTGGTACCTGATAAATGGACACACTGCTCTGTGTTTCCAGGATGCTTCACAGCCTCTGAGAAATGTGGAATTAGGACAATTCCTCATTTTGCTGGAGGGACTCGTGGTCTTCTGTTGGGTACTTTGGCAGCTACCCACAAGTTTGTTAACCAAGATTCTTTCCAGTAATCAACAGAAGACAGGAAACACGACAAGTTTTTACTTGCTGCAAGGAGAGCTGTTGAGTGTCACCTCTGACAACCTCCGAACCAACTCTAACATTCTCCTTCTGTGCAGCCTTTTTATAGTATGAGTGAAGCAAGTTTACACAATGTAAGCAGAAACGTGTGCGACCTATGGCCGCCCACTACACAAGACAACAGGATGACATTTTTAGTTCAAAAAGACATATATATATATATATATATATATATATATATATATATATATATATACATACAATACAGAGGTGAGTAGATTCAATCAATTCAATCAAGAGGACATAGACAGTCAAACAATAGGAAGGAAGTAGATAAGGAAACCTGCTGTTAAGCCAGCTACATTCAAAGTCTATGTGAGATGACACATGAACAATGACAGGCAAAGTTTACAAATGAAAACACAATTAACTCTGTAATATAAAACAGTATAAAACTTTGAGCATTATTGGCAAAGTAAAATCTCTAACATCTTCTTAAACCCATGGCCCCAGCGGTTAAAACCACTGAATTAAGGCAATTTTAAAATGGCATTCCTACGTTGTGTGATGTCAAACTCTTACAGACTCCTACCTACCAATCTGACACTGAATAACATACGTAGAAGTGTAAAATACTTTGAAGATGGTACCAATCTGTGTAATGTATGAGGCACGTGAAAACAATTCTCAGGCAGCATGTCAGTTGCTACCCGTTACACAAGAACGCTTCTGTGGAAAAAAAAAAAAAAGCTAGCTTGCAAGTGAAATCCGATCTTGTTGAGAGCTTCCGATGCTGCACCTCCAGAGGAAACTTGACTTATAGTGGACTAGCATAACAGCTTTGCCGTGGGCGGCGCTCTGCCATTCGTTTTCGTAGGTTACAGCGAGGGCAATGGGATGCAGCACAGCAGGGATAATCAGCGAGAAGTTGAAGCTCAGCTTTCCTCATGCAAATCAAATACCAGGGATGTTCAGAGTTCTGCGTTGGAGAGCACAGTTTAACAGTTCAGCTACACTGGTTCCAACACTTCACCCCACCTCACCTGCATTTACACAGAAACTCAGTGTTGAAGCCCAAAAGCTAGACCCAAAACCAAACAGACATGTCACGATTCAACACCATGATCTTTTAAATCTTTCCTCAGGCCACAACGTCCTGTCAGTCTTCACTGGTTCTTTCAGAAGTGGAGAATCAGTGCAGCAGGAGGCAATGCACTTAAAGGGTCATTTTGTTTTTTCTTCAACCTTAATGCTATTTTCCCGCATTGGTGTCTAAGTAACTAAAGTGACTAACATCTTGAAATTGTCTG
>JABXJD010001925.1:5000-67613 GCA_013375575.1 Percina caprodes | reverse complement strand
GTTATTTATTGTTTTATTGTGCTCTAATTACTGGTAAGTTTGTAGCAAAAAAATGTATATAAAGCGCAAAACTTCTAATTAATCATCACGGTTTATCCTGGGCCTTTTCCTTAAATCACAGACAGAATAAAGATAAAATAAAATCACCTCCACAGGCGAGCAGATAAACAGTCAAAAACTTCAATGATCAAATGTTGCCCACAATAGGGCTGCAAGTACATGATATAAACGGTATATATACTGTATGTTTTTCTTTTTCCATAGAGAAATGGAACAGGGAAATCAAAAACAATGACGCGGGCTTCAAGGATAAAAACTTGTGATATTGTATGTTTCTTAATGTCAATGAATTCCACGAAAAGACCAAAATCAATACGGATCAGATCAGCTACCGTGTATTATGAGCGTAATAAAGGCTTGTCGCCACGCACGCACGCACGCACGCATATTCATCCTCCAGTGAAAATAGTCCCCAACAAATGCACCGTTCCTCCTGTTTGATAAAAACACTGCCTGTATTAAATGACTTGTGAACTAATATGTAACGTGTAAACAGTCAAAGAGAAACTCCCTGTCCAACGTTGTAGGAACCAATAGGCTCGATGTTGACTCAAAGTATTGAGAGTAGGCGTGGGCCGGTATGCTACTCTGACGGGGTTATAACCTTCAGCAAAAATATCACGGTTTCACGGTATTGCAATTACAGCTTTAAAATGTATTATATTTTTAAATGTTAATGTTTTAAAGAATTTAAATACACTGCACACTGGCAGGGAGACAGATTTCTGAACTGCACTTCCTGTCCTTATATCCACTCATAAAAGACAGCTCATACCTTAGGATCGGTACGATAGAAAATGTTAGGCGTTTTGAAACCTTGACTTTTTTAAACTGCGGTATACGTACCTTGAAAACAGTAACCGGCCCATGCCTAATTGAGACGGACTATCATTTGATCTTTGCATGGGATATGTTGACAATAAAAAATATAGACTAAAACAAACTATCCGTTATATCATAGAGACACAGGAAGTCTCTGGCCCAATCCCAAAGTCCGGACTCACAGACTTTGGTGCGCGTTCTCGTGAAATTCATAAGGGCTTAGGGTTGTCCCAATGTCGAATTTCAAAGGGGCGCGAGGGTTTGAGTACACACTTACCGAGCCCTTTCCGTGAGTCTGCATCGATTACTCACAGCTCAGAGAGTTACCGTAGGGAAACCTGGAAATTACAAAAAGGTCGAACAACAGCTCGACACACGACCACGGATCGGACGGGATGTCCAGCTTGTAAAACAAGAGTTTGAAACAATTTAAAATCAGCCAGCAGTCTCCTCGGCCTTGGCCGTGTGGAAAGCAACAAACTTAAAATGGAAATACCCAAACAGGCAAGTGTCAGCAACATCTTTGTTATTAAATGTCACCAAGGTAACGTGATCTGGTGAAGTGCTGTCCCAATCCCGTTTATTCCTATCTGAGCCCATGTGGCCTTACACACTTAGCACCTGAGATCAATGAAGTCTGTGAGTCTTTAGTCCGTAGTCCTCAGGGCTCACTTTGGGATTGGGCCAGTGTGCTTCTCACGTATCATCTACATGTGGATTTCCAAGAAGTGAACGTAACCATGAGGAGTTTTCTGCTTGGTGCAAAACATGAAAAGACTTGTTTTGTTACATCAAGTTAAAAAGGTATAAAAGTGCTTCTAGTTCATTATGTCTTCACTGCCACCAAGTCTGCTCCACACCTACCACCAAAAATACTCAGGAGTGCACACACACTTGGTAAATACACTTCTGTGAATGATAAAACTAGCAGGAAGTGGAGGAAATAAAAGCCTGTATTGGCTTTAGACAACATGAGCTGTAGATAGATGTTATGGATCAAGACGGAAGAAGATCACGGCACCTTTGAGTGGGATTAAAGTCCATGTTGGACAAAGTCTTTCTTTCTGTCCCCAATCAAAGTGTCCCAGGTCAGCTGGGGGTGCAGGCTGCAACCTCCAGCCTTCAGGTCACAAGAGTACCCTGCAGGACAGCAGTGCTTTGAGTCGGAGCAGCACAGCGCCTGTCAGAGGAAAAATAAGATCAGTTAGATTAAGATGCTCGGGAGTTAAAATACTGTCTATGAAAGTTTTTTTAAGCCTAACTACTAGTCGGTAGGGCTAGAAATCAAAATCAAATATAAAAGTGCTGATGTGAGTAAAATGTTGTACCCGGGGTGAGGGGCAGCAGGCCCACTCTGTGGCTGAGACCCTGCAGCACGTGTCCTGCACGGGGCAGCGAAACTCCGCCGTGGCGTCACAGGGAACTTCTGCGTCGTCCTCGGCGTCGTCCTCGGCGTCTCTCGGCTCGGACTGTACCACTTTGCTCTGAGGGAGGCTGAGGATGAGCACGCCGTGGTCCTTCTTCTCGCATGTTCCGGTCTGCATGTTGCAGGTGTAGCCCTGAGGACAGCAGTGCTCGCGGTCCGCACAGCACACCGCCTGCAGAGGACACAGAACAAGAATCTAAAATCTGATGTGAGCGTTTCATACCGTCGGTACGTCCACAGGTGAAGCATTTTAACAATAGTATTGGAAGTCTTTGTGCCCTCTGAGAAATGTTGTGCATTTGAACTGATTTTAGTGACAAAAAACAAATCTCTTTAAATCAACGTCTGGCTGTCGGACTCAAATTCATAATATTTCATAACATCAGACATAAATGTGTGACGAGCCAGCTTTGGGAGACTTGTGTGTCTGAACAGCAGCTTACTAGGTCTTTAAATTTGACTTTGACATCCTTGGATTAGTTAGTGGAAATCTTTATTTGTAGGATTAATTTCATTTTTTCAAAACCAGTTATGGAACAGTCCAGGCTTTCATCCAAATGTAGGGCCAACTTTTAACATAATTTTCCAGAAATGGACAAAAGAAAAAACTAATTAATGCACTTTTCCATCCAATGCCATTTTATATGCGAATATCAGATGATTAATCAAGATAAAGAGCTGGCTGAGCATTAAAAATACATATTTATGCATGTTGAGAAACACTAAGGTTATTATTCATCTTAAAGCAACACCGACTTGTGGTTTATTCCTAAATGTATGTCAAATTGCTCTTTAAATGCACTAAGACACGACTTTTGGACAAGTAATTTTAAATCTGTATTTATTTGTGCATTTGCGAACTCACATGAGCTTTCTTACAGTCATAGAATAAATAATGTGCAGTCAGTGATGTACAGACCTTGACCAGCGGGCAGCAGCCCCACTCTCCTGTCTGCAGTTTACAGCAGGTCGTTCCTGCAGCACAGCTGCTTTTGTCGTCACATTTAACGTCCGTCACGGCGCCCGACTCGGTCAGGGCACTCAGCTTGCTGAACCAGGGTATGACAACATGGGGGCCCTTTGAGCAGGAGGAGCGGTGAGCTTCACAGGTGTGACCGCCGGGGCAGCAGTGGTTTCCATCACTACAACACACCGCCTGAAAAAAAAGCAAACATGACTCTGGCTTGAAGCTGCAGAGATTCATCCATTCGTTGTCAACTATTACAAATAATTGCCAATTATTTTGATAATGGATTATTCGCTTTGAGGAAATAAATCTCTTATTCCAGCTTCTTAAATGTGAATATTTTCTAGTTTCATCTCTCCTCTGTAACAAACTGAATTTATTTGAGTTGTGGCCAAAACAAGACATTCAAGAATGTCATCTTGGGCTTTTGGGAAACACTGACCAAACAACTAATCTATAAATCACTATAAATCACATGTAATTAGCTTTGTGCGTGTTTAAGGCTGTTTTAATAACCCCGTACATTCGGCAGAGGGCAGCAGCCCCATTTGTGGGTCTTCTCCATGAAGCAGCAGGTCGTATCTTTGGGGCAGCTGGTCTGGGCGTCACACATGTTCCTGGCCGGAAGAGTTGGACTGGGCTCTTTCTGCAGGGCCGGTATCTTCTGCAGCCAGGGCAGGCTGAGGTCACCGGGTTTGTTGCACGCCTGTTCAGCCACGTTACATTTGTAGCCTTTGGGGCAGCAGTGCTCATGATCGTTACAGCACACGGCCTGGAAGGACAAAGACAAAATAGCTCTTTAATGTAATCCCCTGAAATCCCTGTAAATGTCAGATTCTCAGAACAGATGGAAGATATTTCATGCAACATGGATTCCAACAAATGACATCAAAGTCAAAGAATGTCATGCAGGAGTGAAACGTACGGGCTCTTCTTTTGTCCAAATCTCATCTGTTCTGATCATTCAGTAATCAGAAAGTCACGTTTCTGATTCCTTAACTATGTCATTAAAACACAATTTCATGTTACTAAAAGTTTCATAGTTTTCACAGTTTGACGGAAAGATACATAAGAACAATAACCATCAGCCGCAGTCAGGGTCTTTCTGCAGATGAAGCCAGTCAGAGGCATGAATGCAGCATGATTCACATCTGACCAGCAGAAGAAAAACATGAAAAGAGCACACACTCTTTCAAGATTAATAATACCTAAATTACCTATTTTTTATACTGTAACATGAAGCATAAGAGAAGCTGAGGCAGTTTGTTGACAAGCTTCGCAAACAACGTAGCACACTCGTAATAAAGCTAACAATAATCTTCTTTTTCCCAGCTGGGAGATAACAAAGCTGGAGAAATTCCTGATATCTTTGAGAAGGAATTATAACTAAAATACTTGCTTCTGTATTGCTGATGTACAATACAACCAAAGCTGTAGCACATTCAGAACGCTTCACATCTCCAATTATGTACAAAACACAGACTTCTGTTAGATAAAAAGTGTAATTGGTGTAGTTGTTGGCGGTGCACATTAGGCATGCATGAATAAAAGTTATAAAAATCGCGATCTCAATTCACCCTGTTCCCGATTTAATTTTAAAATTACTTTTTAAATTTTACGAGCCGACTGCATCACAAACGCCACTACTTTCTTCCGTGACTTTCAAACATAGACTGTATAAAATAGGTGTTAAAGCCCCCCCGAGCGCTGCAGTGCTCTCCCTTCACTTCATGGAAGCCTCTATGTTTACAGGCTTGTGGTGATGAGCAATATGCTAAAGTTACTGCCAATATGTTTTGTTTTTTCGTGGTTCATGTGTGCAATAAACATTACACTTCATGAGAAAAAGAATCGTAGCAGAGGCTCATCACATCAATTCTAAGCTAAAAAAAATCGTGATTCATATTTTTCCCCAAATCGTGCAGGCCTAATGCGCATAACAGAATTCTTAGTTTGTTTTTTAGTTCAAGTTTATTGTCATATGCACCTTGGTACAGAGTACCACAGCAATGAAATACAATCTGCCTTATTGCACTCTATCAGCACCAGTCAACAGTAACAGTTATAATAACAATAATAATATAAAAACATAAAACCATTAAACCACCACAATAAACAGTGGCTAAGTGACTAAATCCAGACCCCAGCCCTCCTTCCTGCTGTGCCATCATTCAGTAACCTTATTACCTGAGGATAAAAACTATCCCTATAACGTGATGTACGCGTTGGGATACTCATAAACGTCTCCCTGATGGATGGTGGGAGAAGAGGTTGTGTGCAGGATGACCAGAATCTCGCATAATACTACGTGCCTTCTTAGTACTACGTTTCCAGTAAATATGTTGCAATGGTTTAAGTGGAACGCTGATGATTTTAGATGCAGTTATTATTCTAAGCTCTGCGACTGGATGTTTCTTACTAAATGCTTCTTTTGAGTCTTAATTAACTTCTCTCCTAGTTTTTATGTCCTTTTTAATCAAAGAACCAGACATTTTCTAACTCAGTTGTTTGTTATGGTGATTCAAGCAGGAAGGTTTCATGCCCACCCAAGGTTTGAAAAAGCTCCAGCTGTGAGTTATCTAACAGGACGTTCACAGCCTGGAAGCCTGTAATAACTCCCACCTAATCACAGCTGACACTAGAACAAGAACAGAAACACACCAGTGTCATCCGACCTGGAGTGGCTCATTCGCTCAACGAGCCCTTAACACAAGGCTGTGCTATAGTTTGGTGCTGAGGCCTGCAGTTTCAGTCGTGGATTGGATGAATTTTCATCATGTGGCTATGAGTCACACTGCAAACCGAATGATTGTAGCTTAAAAACAACAACATAGAATTGTATGCCTTTTACAGCTTCTTGATCATGCAAATGCATGAATTTCTGCATTTTTTTCCAACGTGTTTTTGGGCTTAACTTTGAAGCATTTTACATAATGTTGGCGCATTCCACTGAGACGCATTCAGGGATGGTCGAATTTTGAGAGTGCAACAAACAATTTGATTTTACAGCTTTTAGGGGTAAGTGGTTTTCTTTGGTGATCTTTTAAACAAAACATGCTTTTTCAACCCCGCCGGTGGGTTTTGGGGTTAGGAGGGTTAAACTGAAGAAGGAGACACTGACCTGAGGTAAGGGCAGCAGGCCCACTGTCCCGAGCCTTTATTACAGCAGGTGGTGCCTCCTGGACACATTGTCTGCTTGTCACATTTCTCATCCTCCACCTCCGTGGTCAGAGCCGGCACCTTCTCCACCCAGCGGAGGGAAGGTAAGAACCCCGATGGGTCGTCACAAGTTTCAGCCTCCAGGTTGCAGACTGTACTGTGAGGGCAGCAGTGGACGTGGTCGTCACAGCACACAGCCTGCCAGGAGCACAGAATAGATAGATATTTATTGATCCCAATAAAATGGGAAATTATAGTGTTACAGCAGCAAAATCAGTCACACAGCACAGAATATAAATTTAAATGAAATACAAGGATACAATATACATACATCCAATATACATGAAATAATAATAGGACAAAATACAGGAACAAATATTTGACAACAACAATTTGTACTGTTTCATTAAGCTTTGTAGCACAAAACCAAACCCTGTGAAATACCTGAATATTTACTTTTGGCTTTGTTTTTCATGCTTTTAAAAAGACGTTATTCTAATGTTCAGTTTCCTCTGATGTTATTGCCTGTGATTGTCGTTTTACATGCAAGTTGAGGCACTAAAGTAAGTTGCAGTCCTAAAGAAGCTTTTTCTGAGTCTATCTGTGTTGGACTCCTGATTGTCCATGATGGAAACTCTTCATAAAACGGTGGCCTACATATTGCTCTTCCCAGAATCATCACTCAGGTCCTGATTACCTGCGGCAGAGGACAGCAGGCCCAGCCTCCGCTTTCCGTCTTACAGCAGGTGGATTTCCCAGGGCACGACGTAGTCTTGTCACACTGGCTGTTATTGGTCAGTAAGGGGAAGGCGGGCACTTTGCCGAGCCAGGGCACCACGGTGCTGCCTGAGGGATTGTCACACGTGGAGGCTGCAAGGTTACATGTGGTGCCGTGGGGGCAGCAGTGAACATGGTCCTTGCAACACACAGCCTACATGGAGGAGATACAAACAATCTGCATTACATATATGATATTTAGCTACTACTATGTGTTTCTGTGTAGGAGAACTGTCCTTTCTCCTCCTTCACACTGACCTCCA
Organism: Percina caprodes; assembly: GCA_013375575.1. Taxonomy (NCBI): domain Eukaryota; kingdom Metazoa; phylum Chordata; class Actinopteri; order Perciformes; family Percidae; genus Percina; species Percina caprodes. The sequence goes on along the minus strand of JABXJD010001925.1, from coordinate 60,139 downwards.
TTACTGGACAACGAAGCGGACTACGTGCCAAGACTTGCATTAATCATATTGACTTTTTCTACAGCAAAACAAATTTCCTTGAGTGTTACTTAGCTGAGATAAGGGCAGAAGTAATTTGTTGACCTCAAATACAGATAGAAAAAACTAAACTCTCAAAGCAGATGGTAGATGAATTGTGATGATCCTGAGTAATTGAGTGCAGCTGGACAAAGGCCAAAAACATCTAAGCTACTACATTTTCACTTTTACACAGCGTTTTGAGACAAAAAACTCCGTCAGTAGCAGAACTAATCTCTGTCAATAAAAGATGTAGTGTGTAACTTTTTGATATTAATGAATGTCCGTTCCTTTCAAGCCATGGACAAATGAGTTGCTACAAAGCTAATTGGGACTATCATCTCCCCACAACTCTCTGTATTTCTCAGTATGACTATGTTCAGAAGATTGTAACGTCCAGTGACTTTCATGCGCAGAGACTCAAGCTTAGATAATTACATCTTCTGAAGAGCTGTTTTTTTTTTTTTTTTTTTAAATCATCCGTGTCCTCCTTGGCTACTAGCAACTGCGTGGAGGAGGGTGTGTGTGTTATCAAATGTCTTTGTTTTAGGGGCTCAGAAAACGGCAGAAGCGTGCGGACGCCAGGCGGAAAAGCAGCAAAAAATAATGGTTTTTTTTAAACAAAACGGAGTAGTGTCGATGGCACAGTCAGAGTGTGTGTGTGTGACTCACACACACACACACTTCAGTAGGTTGGTACCTTAGGCAGCGGACAACAGGCCCATTGTCCGTCTGATGATTTACAGCAGGTGTTTCCGTCAGCGCAGGCCACGAAGTCGTTGCAGGGAACAGCACCGACTAAAAGATAAACATTATTACCAGTGCACACATGAGCAAACCTTATTGAAAAGAGTATCACTGCATTAGTGTGACATTGATGGAAAGTTTTATTAAAGAAGGATCAAATGCACAATCAATGCAGCAGAACAAATCACAATTTGTTTTTTTTTTTACACATTTTAGGGACAAAAGAATCAGTCATTATCAATTAGCTTGTCAATTATTTTAGATTGATTGTTGCAGCGCTCATTGATCAGGCAAGGTCTTTATGTTCATTTAAAATCTCACCTAGAACCATAACAGCATCATTTTAGTCTTTAATTGTGTCATTATGTGCTTTTTCTTAATTATTTAGATTGTATTGCACTTTACATCTGTAGGTTTTATGTGTTTTATAAAGCACTTTGAAACTTGCTTTTAAAAAATGCTACATTATTTGCCATTATTTATTCCTTTTATTAGGCATTACATAAACAGCATCACACTACGCAAACCTTAAACTATATAACACAAAAAGTAATCAAAATAAAATATCTGCAGCAACTGTTGAAAATAAAAACATGCAGGAGCATTAAAGTCATCATTCTTTAAGGTCTATAATTGAAAGGATCCCATCATTACCCCCACCGCAGCGCAAAGCCTGATGCAAATGTCTTTGCTAGTGTAAGACTGACGCTTTTGTCAATTTCCCGTCCAGCGCCACGTCGTTTAAATAGCAAATGCACCTGCGCCCCTGGGCGGGCTGGTCTTACAGGGTGGTGTGTTCAGGTGCATTCTTGGCGTATTGTTGTCTTGAGGCAGCGGAAAGTGATCGCGCCATTGACCAACAAAAAAAAAAGTCAATAACGCAGCATTGTATTGTTATTTTAACAGTGTATTACTAATAATGGGCCTAGGCAGGCACACACACACACACACACACACACACACACACACACACACACACACACACACACACACACACACACACACACACACACACACACACACACACACACACACACACACACACACACACACACACACACACACACACACACACACACACACACACACACACACACACACACACACACACACACACACACACACACACACACACACACACACACACACACACACACACACACACACACACACACACACACACACACACACACACACACACACACACACACACACACAAGATAAAAAATAAAAATATTACAATGTGAAATAGTATTATATGATCTCCTCGCACGCTTTCACTTCACACACAAGCAGACCGGTTTCTTCTTCTGAAAATCTCTCCTTCCTGCTCAGCTTATCCGCCATCATAACAGCCATGTGCCAAGGGACTAAACGCAACGTGTGCTTAGATCGTTCAAATACGGCCCATAATCTCAGTGTAAAACGGCTGCATGCGATAATGCAAAGTGAAAATGTTCAGTCTACAATACATTAGATAAAAGCTGCTGGAGAAAACTAGTCAAAGCCAATTAGGATCATGAGACGGTCTTGGACCAAATCACAAGTTCTGCTTCAAGATGGATCCCCCCTGGTGACGACAACCGTCCCACTCTGACCTTTGCTCTGAACGGCCACCAGCTCCTTGGCAGCAGCGGGCATCTTCGAGATCATGGTGTTCTCTCCCCGGGCGGACACACAGGTGCTGTGGGAGAGGTCACACTCTGTTCCTTCAGGACAACAGTGGGCATGATCTGAACAGCAGACCGCCTGGAAGAAACAAGGAAAGCATCTAAATCAGGGTCCATTCCTCTGAACTTCAGGGAAGTTTATTGGTTTAAGTGTTGAGTTAATAGGGAAACTTGTAATCTACTGCACTTTGGCAGAAGAAATGAATAGTTTCACACATGATATAAAATGAGCTGACTCTCCTTAATTTGCTACTTACAATCACATTAATAGTTTCAGACACAGAACTGAGTGAAGTGTGGAGTCATAAAATATCGTTAAACCCTTTTTTAATGTTATATTTATGTGTTTTCAAAACTGTTTGAGAAATGTTGAGCTCTTGTTTCAAAATAATATGGTTTTAATTCTGGATGGAGTTGAAAGTCAGATGGTTTTGATTTTTCCATGTGAAACTTTTTCCTTCTCTTTTCATGATGACACTGGTGCCAGGGTTTTCCCAAATATCATAAGGGGTAGGCACAGCACTTAAGCCGTTTTGGGCACCATCTAAAGCGTGATTTATGGTGCTGTGGAGGCTCCACGGAGAGCCTTCGCCCTAGTCTACGTAAGTGGCCTGAAGTTTATACTTGTGTGCTGGTCTGTGTGTCAAGCCGGCATATGTATGTGTGTGTGTGTGTGTGTGTGTGTGTGTGTGGTAGTGTGAGTGAGAGAGTGACAGTGATTAGCTTCGGAGAGAGTAATGACTCTAGAATCATAGTGAGAGAACAAGTGTCTACCCTGTGCTCTCTGACCACGGTTGGAAATCTTTAGCGGGTAAAGTTAACGGCAGCTTGATTTCATGTTGTTTATGGAGAAGGAGAACCAGGAAATGAGCTGGGGGGAAATAGTACTTGCCATTTTTTGAGAGGTGCACGTTGGGCTACAGTGTAGGGTCCTGTGTAGGGTCTCCACGTACCTATGTACGTAGCCACAGTGTAGATTTTAAGCAGAAATATAAATGTCACTTAAAAAAGGTCCCATGGCATGAACATTTAATTTTATATGAGGTTTTCAAACACTAATATGAGTTCCCCCAGCCTGCCTATGGTCCTCTGGTGGTTAATAATGGTGAAAGGTGTAAACCCTTGTGTGAGCCCTGGGTATCCTGCTCTGCCTTTGAGAAAATGAAAGCTCAGATGGGCCAAGCTGGAATCTTGCCCCTTATGAGGTCATACGGAGCAAGGTTACCTCCCCTTTTCTGCTTTGCCTGGCTCTAGTGGCTATAATTCTGCACTAAGGCTGAATTTTGGGAAAGCGACTTCAGATACAGTATTAGGGACCACTAAGGCCTATATAAGAGACTTCAGATACAGTATTAGGGACCACTAAGGTCTATATAAAAGAGACTTCAGATACAGTATAAGGGGACCACTAATGTCTATATAAAAGAGACTTCAGATACAGTATTAGGGACCACTAAGGTCTATATAAAAGAGACTTCAGATACAGTATAAGGGACCACTAAGGTCTATATAAAGGAGACTTCAGATACAGTATTAGGGGACCACTAAGGTCTATATAAAAGCATCCAAAAAGCACCGTCATGGGACCTTTAAGCAGAATGAATGTAAAATCAATGAATGTGAGCATCAAAACTAACAAAATGACTTATCTCAGATCTAATGATTGTAGTTTGTCTCCAGTGGACTTCTTTAGAAAGTTTATTCATCAAACTTTTTGAGTGTTAATTATTTATTAATTATCTGGTCTATTATCTTGCATAAGTTTTATATTGAAAAACTTAACATTTTCTTGAGGGAGGACCCCTAAACCCTCCGCCACATATGTGCACCTAAGTCTTCTTCTTAGTAATGCAAGCTGTAATTTTCTGACAACTACACAACAAACCCTTGTGTCAACTAGAAGTTTTTGTTTTGTTTGGGCAGAAGTGCGTATCCAGGTTAGTTCAGGTTACTCACATTGGGCATCGGACAGCAGCCATATGTGCCGTTGGTCATCTGGCAGCATGTGGTCTCGTCAGGACATGCAGATTTCTTGTCTGGACACTCAACTGACAGAAGTCAGAACAAATGATTATTTCTTACACACAGTTTAATCTTAAATCAGCAATTAAAAGATACATCCAGTCCCTTTTCAGTAATAAGTGCTGACCGTCATTGGGTACGGCAGTGATCTTCTTCAGCAGTGGCACGCTTGTGTCACCAGACTTGCACATCCCATGCTCCAGGTCACATATGGTGTCGCTAGGGCAACAGTGGATATGATCGCTGCAGCACACGGCCTACACAAGATTCAAATATGACATAAAATATTTAAAAATAAAAATGATGTTTGCTGTTTAAGAAGCAAAATCCATTATTTTCCCTACACTTAAGTCCACAAAACAGTGTTCAACAGCCTTAATTGATGTTCACGAGTCTCACACCATAAACCTTTATTTATTCCAATCAAGACCGCAAACCACAACAACGTATAAGTTTCTATTTCTGCATCTTGAATATCCAAGTTGAAATACAACGGGGTGCATCACTGTGCAGCTGTTAAATGAAAACCACCGTGTGCAGTGATCCCCTGTGATCCAAAAGCTAACAGCTAAAACAGTGCTCAACTTTGACAATAAAATCCCCTCCGCAGTATATCCGAACATGTAGTTTTTCAGTATTCCCTGGTACAGTTACACAACTTGTTCATTATTTGGCATAATAAAAAAAAAAAAAAAACAGTACATAATATTTATTTTTGCTGCAAAACAGAAAAAGTACAATGTATTTACAGCTGCAGCTAACTAATTTTCTCAATTTATTGACTTATTTAGTTACTAAAATGTCAGAAAATAGAATAAAATGCCAATTATAAATTGAAACTGTATAGAAATAAAAACCAATTGTACATGACTTAAACAAATAACTGCTAATTAAAACGGTTAGTGCTTAATTTTCTGTAGATCAACAAATCAACGAATTGACAAATTGTGTAATATATTTGCAACAGATGTCAAATGTACCTCTGTGTAAGGGCAGCAGCCGTAGTCTCCACTGGTTAGCAGGCAACATGTAAAACTCTCTGGGCAGCTGCTTTTCCCACCAGGACATATCACTGAACTGACGGTAGACACTACAGAAACAAGGTCATTAATTATTAGTACAGCATCATCAGCATACACAGAAACATGTAGAAATAAACTTTATTAGTCATTGGTTATTGGTAAAGTATCATCGCCATAAACAGAAACATTAAAAAAGAACAATGTCTTTAGTTATTAGTACAGTATCATCAGCTGGTTTTTAGTGTTTGCCATTTAGTTCAATTCAATTTTATTTGTAGTGTCTCAGGACACTTTACAGGGAGTAGATCAAAATCAGAATCAGAAATACTTTATTGATCCCCAAAGCGAAACTCTGTAAATTCTAGTGTGGTCTAGATCTAGATTTTACAGAGACCCAACCATCCTGCCCCCTACAGCAAGCATTTGAAAATATATATTTATCACATGGGATTTTTCACGCAGATGTTCTACTATCTACATGATAAATTCCCCACCAGGATAATTCTCCCTCCTCCTGGCAGGCAGTTTCTGCAGCATGGGGAAGGACTCCATCGAGGCAGACACACACTTTGAGTGAGCAAGATCACACTTTGTTCCCCCGGGGCAACAGTGGAGTTTATCCTCACAACACACCGCCTGTAGAAGAGAAGAAAATCAGTTTCCTGCAGATAATGCATGCTCATGCTGTCAGTGGTAGAGCATTCTACATGTAGACAAGCAAACACTAATGTGGAAACAATAAATAGCATATAAAATACTTTCAAATTAAACATCTCTCTTCAACATTAGCTTGTTTAGTCTCCGCACTGCAATTTGAGGGCTTTTGTGTACCATAACACCCCTGGTCTTATATAATAAAACCATTTCTTCTCCACCAGAGCAGCTGGCAGCATTAAACACACTCACCAGTAGACCATGTAATCTTTTTCTTGGTGTGAAGGGCTTGTGTTTTAGTATGCAAGGGTGAGCTCAGGTATATCACCTTAGGTAATGGACAGCAGCCCCAGGAGCCATCAAGAAGCTGGCAGCAAGTGGTGTCATCGGGACATTCAGACTCCTCGTCTGGACAAATTACTGCTTTCACTCTCTCATCGAGCTGAAGCCGTCGCACATCACAGCCCACGCATACCAATGAACAAAAAGACAAAAAACAACATGTCAATGGCAGGACTGGAAATGTAGTTACTTGCGGAAAAATATTGTTAGCTTGCTTTGCTGCTAATATAATAATTGTAGGCAAGGCAGCTTTATTTGTATAACACATTTCAGCAACAGGGCAATTCAAAGTGCTTTACACAAAAAGTAAAAAAAAAATAATAAAAACAGATAAAACACAGAAAAAACAGTTTAAAAATAAAAACAGATATAACAGGAATAAAAGTTACAGTGCAGTATAAGAAATTAAACAGTAAAGAAATGAACATCATTTAAAGAAAGGCAACATTAAAAAGAAAGGTCTTCAGCATTGATTTAAAAGAACTGAGAGTAGCAGCAGACCTGCAGGTTTCTGGGAGTTTGTTCCAGATATGAGGAGCATAGAAACTGAACGCTGCTTCCCCCTGTTTAGTTCTGACTCTAGGAACAGACAGTAGACCTGTCCCAGATGACCGAGAGGTCTGGGGGTCATAGTGTACTAGCAGATCAGAAATGTATTTGGGCCCTAAACCGTTTAGTGATTTATAAACTATCAACAGTACTTTGAAATAAATTCTTTGAGGCACAGGAAGCCAGTGTAAGGACTTCAGAACTGGAGTGATGTGATCCAGTCTCTTGGTCTTAGTGAGGACCCGAGCAGCAGCGTTCTGAATCAGCTGCAGCTGTCTGATTGATTTTTTAGGGAGACCTGTAAAGACCCCCTTACATTGTAACAATTGTACATTGTAAACAAATTCAAGTCATGGCATTATTCAGGTGTTTAGTTTCAAAATTCAAAAATGTCCTGGATTTTCTTGATTCGGGTTTTCTGTGACATCTTAATGCCGTTTCAGTTAACTCTAAAGTTTTTAACTGCCACGCCCAAGTGTTATTTATGTCTCATTTGCACTTTGTACTAATCTTTTAGGTTAAAGTACACTTTAATTAAAAGAAAGCTTATTCTGCATGTTTTTTGTGTAAAGAGAGATAAGAGTGTACAAAGTGCAGCAGATACATGTGTGTACTGTATAAATGTGTTAAATGTGTTGTTTGACCTACATTCTTTAAATAATAACATTTGCATGTCTAAAGGATGAAGTCAAGAAAACAATAAATGGCTGCCAGAACTTTATTCCCCATTAATCCTAGTGTAAAAGGTCAAGAAACAGCTCAAACATCCTAAAAAACGAGACAGTAAACAAAAGAATAACATTGCTGTCAGGTAAAAAAAGCTCATTAAAGAATATTATATTGAGCCATTTAGCTCCCATAAAATAAGATTAAAATCCTCACTGTTTAAATACTTGTAAAAATCCACAGACAAAAGTAAAGGGTGAACAATACCATTGAGTTATGAAAAGAAAATTAAAATGAGATGCAAGGATTCTGGCCAACAGCGACAATAACATGCCTTTTGACTTTAATGAAGCCCTTACCGTTACCTGAGGGCCGAGCAGAGCCTGTTTGGTGGGAAGGCGTCTCATCCAGGGCAGGGACACCGTTTTATTAACACATTTGGCGTGGACAAGATCACAAACAGTCCCCTCAAAGCAGCAGTGGAGATGGTCTGAACAACACTCAGCCTGCAGGTGGATTCAAAACAAAGAGATGGTGAGAGACAACAAGGGGCTTACTCAAACAGTACGAACACAGAACAGCAGACAACGATGTGTAGGATGAAGTCAGCAGAGTTCACTGTGAAAACGACTGAGTCAAGAGACTCCTCGAAACACCCTTAATCTAGTCTGGAAGGATTCTCAGTCATCCAGGTCACCACATTTCAAGAAGTGATTGTTTGAAATTTCATCTGCTTAAAAATACAATTCAGAAGAAAAAGTAGCAAAGAAATTGCTGTCCTCTGATGTCAAGCTGCTCTTAAATAAATGGCGAATTCTTGGCGTATTGCTATCTTGAGGAAGCGGAAAAGTGATTGTGCCATTGACCCAGAAAAGCCTCGTCTAAAGTCAATAACGCATCATTTCATTGTTTTTTTTCTCCACCTTTAATTTTTGACAGGACAGCTAGGTGAGAAAGGAGGAAGACATGCAAGAAAATCATCACAGGTCAGAGTCGAACCCTGGACCTCTGCGCCGGGGCACAAACCTCTCAGTACATGTGCGCCTGCTCTACCACTGACCCAACCGAATGCAATGTTTAACAGAAATGATTAGGCTTGTTTTGCATGCGGAACATAATTCATGTTCCTACACAAACATATAAGGTGGCAGACCAGAAGTTTGTTTAGTCTCTGCGCTGCACTTTGAGCGCTTTACGCACATTACGCTTTTTGTGTACCATTACACTCCTGGTCTTCTATAATAAAACCATTTCTTCTCCACCAGAGCAGCTGGCAGCATTATACACTCACCAGAAGACCATGTAAACCTTTTCTTGGTGTGAAGGGCTTGGCCACACCATTTCATCGTTCCTTTAACAGCATTAGTAAAATCCGCCTATGCTTGACACACACCACACCCACAGAAGATTAAAAATAAAAATATTACAATGTGAAATAGTATTGATATGATCTGCTTGAGTGCTTTCACTTCAGGCGCAAGCAGATCAGTTTCTTCTCCAGGAAATCTCTCCTTCCTGCTCAGCAAATCCGCCATCATAACAGCAATGTTACAAGGTACAAATGCACCTGGTTTTTAAGGGGAATGGGAGATGACATTCTCATACCCTTTTATCTGCCATTAAACAAAAAGTGGATTTGTACACGCCCTAAAACACACCTGCGCCAGACGCTTCACACAGTGCACTTCACGCCGTGCGCTTAGATCATTAAAATAGGTCCCGACTTGTTTCTTAGAGCAGTCAGCCAAAGAGAGAACCATTTTCAAAAACATGAAGCTTATTTGGTTCAATTTTGGGCAGTAGAAAACTGGCATAAAGCTTCAATATGTAATTCCTTGCCATCTGTGTGTGTGTGTGTGTGTCTCTCAATTTAGGGGAGTGTATATACATTCTCATTACTGGGAGACTGACGATACTTTACCAATACTTGGTAATACTTTTTCAGCAAATCGTCTTTGCCTACAGCAAGTAGACCGCACAATGTACAACTGTATTGGGCATTTTAACGCTATTTTACAGCTATTAATAGTTTCAACGGTATTTTAACAGTATATTAACATCATTGCACAATTATGCATCTCTCTGGCACTTAAATATCTTAATTTTTATTGCTGTCGCCAATATTGTACTTTGGATACTATTTCCTAGTAGGTTTCTATAAGCTAAGGACTGTTGATTGCAGACCTTCCATTGTCGAATGTATGTGTTGTATTTATATTGTTCCTTCAGACTTTTTTTTAATTTTTTAAGTGTTTTTCTTTTGAGGAGACGTGTAAGACCACGTGAATTTCCTCTTGCAGGATAATAAAGTTTATTTTGACTTTAATTTAAATAACTCACTCCTGTGTCAGACACCTAAGTGAATGATAACTAGGTCTACACGATATGAGGAAAATATGCAACATGCGATAACGTTGAATATCATGATGACGATAATACGTGCAACAAACATATTAAAGTGTACTCAGTTGTCTGCCTTTCTTTCATTTTTCTGCTAAAATGCAAAACAATAGTTTGAATAATAATTGTACCCAAAAAGCACCACTTAAAAAAGAATAACAGCTACATTTTAAAGTGCAGTTTCCACCAATATGTTCTTTCAAATAACTCAAAAACAAATCTCCGAGAGTCGTTTGTGAGATGTCACAGTCTTTGCAACAGTTGATATCACAAGGACGATAAAATAAATTAATAAAAGGACATATACTTTAGAGCCCAAATGGTAACTCACGTGAGGTAGTGGACAGCATCCATATCCTCCCTCAATGTTCTTGCAGCAGGTGTTTTTGTCTTCACACATGCCTCCATCCGGACAGACCAGCGCTGAGCTCAGGCCCAGCAGAGCCAGACACAAGATCCCCATCTGCAACATCTGAACACAAGCAGCAGACGAGACGAGAGGAGAGGAGAGGAGAGGGTTGTCAGCTATGAAGCATGAAGCAACGGGGTCTGACCATATACAAAGAGCCTGAACTAATGTTAACATTATATCTAATCTTCCTGGTTTCTTTCTGGTTGTGAAGCTAACTCACTGTGGAGAAGTATAACAAAGATAGGTATGTACACAGCAGCTCAGCTGGAATTCCTACTGATAAACTGGATTTCAACCATGGCTATAAAAACAGAAAAAAAACTGTTTTATATCTATGATTTCAACACTAACCAAACACATTCTTCCTGTAAAGTTCATGTCCCTTTTCTCACGTATAGCATGGTATGTTTGGTATTTCACATCCCTTAACAGCTGCTGTACAATGCCCAAAGTCACTGTAGAAGATTTAATTAATATACTGTTAGGGATTTTGTTCCTCCAGCACTAATTTTGTTAATTTTTAGAGCAGAAACTGTTTATTTTCATGATTGATTAATCGTTTAGTGAAGAAAAAGGCATTCACGTATACCCAAATGTCACGGTAATGTCTTCAATTTGATTGCTTTGTCTCACTAACAGTCTAAAACCTAAATACACTACATTTTCTGTTATATATCACAAAGAAAAACTGCAAGTTGTAACATTTCAAAAGATGGAAGAATATTTGGCGTTTTTGCTTCAGGAATGAATGAAACAATTAATCAATTGTCAAAATAGTGGTTGGTAAATTTTTGCCATTCAAAAAAAATAAATCCATGCAGCTCTAGTAGTCCATAAGTTCAGTGTTTTTCAAAGAGGTGTATTGTGTAACAATGTCTGACAAAACAGAAAATTGCTCAATTCAAGAAGACAAAAGGGTTACTTGACATTAAAGAAATAACACAGAGCATTTATTTTAGCTCAGGTTTTCATCTTTCATGAGCAAAAAATGCACAAATGCTGAGTTATTTTCAGTTTAGTCTATATCGAGGACCTTTCAATTCCTGGATTGCACCGGTGCCGCCGGAAATTCCCGTTGGATGTCCCACATTTTCAGCTGTATGTCCGTTTCTTTCCTCTTTTTGTTTTGGAATTCTAACCTCTGGTGGATTTCTGAGGACTATGGTTACCTGGTCCTCAGGTCTCTGCAGGGTAAATCCAGACAGCTAGCTAGACTATCTGTCCAATCGGAGGACTATGGTTCCCTGGTCCTCAGATCTTTGCAGGGTAAATCCAGACAGCTAGCTAGACTATCTGTCCAATCGGAGGACTATGGTTACCTGGTCCTCAGATCTTTGCAGGGTAAATCCAGACAGCTAGCTAGACTATCTGTCCAATCTGAGGACTATGGTTACCTGGTCCTCAGATCTCTGCAGGGTAAATCCAGACAGCTAGCTAGACTATCTGTCCAATCTGAGGACTATGGTTACCTGGTCCTCAGATCTCTGCAGGGTAAATCCAGACAGCTAGCTAGACTATCTGTCCAATCTGAGGACTATGGTTACCTGGTCCTCAGATCTCTGCAGGGTAAATCCAGACAGCTAGCTAGACTATCTGTCCAATCTGAGGACTATGGTTACCTGGTCCTCAGATCTCTAAAGGGTAAATCCAGACAGCTAGCTAGACTATCTGTCCAATCTGAGGACTATGGTTACATGGTCCTCAGATCTCTGCAGGGTAAATCCAGACAGCTAGCTAGACTATCTGTCCAATCTGAGGACTATGGTTACCTGGTCCTCAGATCTCTGCAGGGTAAATCCAGACAGCTAGCTAGACTATCTGTCCAATCTGAGATTTCTGTTGCACGACTAACTTTTTGAATGTCGACACGTTGCACCAAAACTAGTTCCTTCCAGAGGCGATTTTGCAGCAGAGCAAAATGGGAGGAAGGTCCGGCAATGCAAGACTAGTATCAGTCAACTTAATTAAAGCACTAGAAATGTGGCAACTGATAATGTACTGAAGATGCAACATGCCTTTTATAAAAGTGAACTCTGTCTCAGAAGCTTCATCGGGTATATTAAAAGTAGGACTACCACTGACGATTATTTGGAGGATTAATTCATCTGCTGATTATTTTCTCGATAAATTGATTAGTAGTTTGATCTACATTAAATAGCAAAAAAGAGAAGCCTAATACTGTTTCCTAGGGCCGCTGGTGATGTCTTCAAATATCTAGTTTTGTCCCAGCAACAGCCCAAAAACGAAATATTCAATTAAGATTTAAAGCAGCAAATCTACAAACTGGAGGTGGAAGCAGCAAATGTTTGAGGTCATTGCATAACTTAAATTAAATCCTTATAGAGCTGTTTGTTTACAGCATTATATACAAACTTATATCTGTACATAGTAGTCAAAAGTTCATATTTTACCTACATTCAGCTTTGTTGCCGTTGTTTTTAGCCATATGTCTTTTTCTGTGTATGTAATTTGAGAGTTAAAGTCCCTGTAATTGTTCACACTTTCTTTGCCATTAAAGCTAATTCTGACGTTCCTCTAAATTCAGAAGTGGATGAAGTATTCTGATCCTTTACTTCAGTAAAAGTACTAACACCACACTGAAAAAAACTAAGTAAACTTACAAGTAAAAGTCCTGCATTGAACTTAAGTAAAAGTATGTATCATCAATAAAATGAGTATTATATATATATATATATATATATAAAACCTTTATGTTATTTTGTTGACTAGTTTCATTTATAATAAAAGAGATTGTAACAAATGTGTTTGGTGTGCAGAACACATTTGTAAGAACACTTGTAAAGTAGCTAGTACCTTTGTTTTTGTTCATATGCAACAGTTACCTTGTATGTACATATTTGTTTTTTCTATATTTATTGTTAATTTTACATTAATGTGTAACATGTGTTTGTTTATGTACTTTTCACCAGGGCAAATTCCACATAAGTGTATGTATAATATAAAAAACCTTTCTGATTCTAAAGCTGTCAGATGAATATAGTGGAGTTAAAAGTACAATATTTCTCTCTGAAATGTAGCAAAGTAGAAGTAGAAAGTGGCATTAAAAGAAAAGACTCAAGTAAAGTACAAGTACCTCGATTTTGTACTTAAGTACAGTACCTGAGTAAATGTACTTTGTTGGATTCCACCAGTGACAATTGTACCTAAGTGCATCACTTGAATGAATGCCCTGAGTTACTTTTTGCAACTGTGGCTATAGTATTATTATTAATATAGAATATTATTAATATAGTAGTGAGAATACTTTACCATTATGAGCAGAGGACTTGGAGACAGGCAGAATGATTATTAATTATTAACAGACAGCTCTGTACTGCATACTCCTCCTACAACCTAAATAACACGAAAAACACCATTATTCACCAGCATACTGTCATAAAATACTACAATACACATAATAACTTGACTTTAAGCTAACGTTAAGTGAAATGAGCGAGCTAACATCAGACGAGTAGCTTTCTTCCAGCTAGCTTAGCTAGCTAATCCACAAAAACAAGTTAGCTTAGCATGCTAGCTAACAATAAAGCTTTCCGGCGGTTTGAATGACTGTTAGCGGATAAAGGAAAAGCGGAAGTGTTTTTCTTACCTGGTTGGTTTTAACCAATGTGTCCAACTTGTAAACATATATGTTGTGTGTTAAAGCTGCTTCACAAACATTCAGAGTAACAAAGACCTGAATGTAAAGAGTCTGAAGGTTTTGAAGCTGTTTTTGACTCAGTCATCACATGACACAGTCGTACACGTGACTCAGCAGTTTAGCTTAAAGGGATATTACAATGGAGGGACTGAATATTGAAAGATAAATGAATATGCACCTTTACTCCATCCTAAAAACCTTCATGTATTCATTTTAACATGACATATTCATGACTAAAGCAGCAGCAAGTTATGGACAAAAACAACGTTGAGTACATTAATTAAATTTGTTAGGTCACATGAGCTAGTAGCCTATTAAAGGTCCCATGGTGCTCTTTGGATGCTTTTACATAGACCTTAGTGGTCCCCTAATACTGTATCTGAAGTCTCTTTTATATAGACCTTAGTGGTCCCTAATACTGTATCTGAAGTCTCTTTTATATAGATCTTAGTGGTCCCCTAATACTGTATCTGAAGTCTCTTTTATATAGACCTTAGTGGTCCCCTAATACTGTATCTGAAGTCTCTTTTATATAGACCTTAGTGGTCCCCTAATACTGTATCTGAAGTCTCTTTTATATAGACCTTAGTGGTCCCTAATACTGTATCTGAAGTCTCTTTTATATAGATCTTAGTGGTCCCCTAATACTGTATCTGAAGTCTCTTTTATATAGACCTTAGTGGTCCCCTAATACTGTATCTGAAGTCTCTTTTATATAGACCTTAGTGGTCCCCTAATACTGTATCTGAAGTCTCTTTTATATAGACCTTAGTGGTCCCCTAATACTGTATCTGAAGTCTCTTTTATATAGACCTTAGTGGTCCCCTAATACTGTATCTGAAGTCTCTTTTATATAGATCTTAGTGGTCCCCTAATACTGTATCTGAAGTCTCTTTTATATAGATCTTAGTGGTCCCCTAATACTGTATCTGAAGTCTCTTTTATATAGACCTTAGTGGTCCCTAATACTGTATCTGAAGTCTCTTTTATATAGACCTTAGTGGTCCCCTAATACTGTATCTGAAGTCTCTTTTATATAGACCTTAGTGGTCCCCTAATACTGTATCTGAAGTCTTTTATATAGACCTTAGTGGTCCCCTAATACTGTATCTGAAGTCTTTTATATAGACCTTAGTGGTCCCCTAATACTGTATCTGAAGTCTCTTTCCCAAAATTCAGCCTTGGTGCAGATATACAGCCACTAGAGCTATAGTCCCATAATGAGCTTTCCTTAGTATGTGCCATTTCTGAGTCTGTCTAGCTATTGAGGAGGGGGGGGGGTAAGGGCGGAGCTTGGGCTTAAATTTATATTTGTTTTTTATGTATGTGTTCAGATTGTTTTATGTGGACCCCAGAACGAGTAGCTGCTACATTGTTAGCAGCTAATGGGGATCCGAATAAATTTAGAAATAAAGTCTCATTGAGAGCTACAAAACACATTTGACGGCAGTGATTGCCTCTAGAGGTTGTGCAACAAATATCAGGTTAAGGTTCATTTTTGTACATGTCATTTTCATTTGTTTTATCAAAATAAATCAATATATGTTAAAAAAGCAAAGCCTGAGTCTATTAAATATGGTATATTTATTTATTTATTTCAGGGTTATTTATTAGGGACAACGCACACTAATAATACATAAAAGTCAAATGTGCTGAAATTAGCCTGGAGGCTATTTTACATCCGCTGTCCCTGGACTGGTGGTATGAGGTCACTCTAAAAAGAGATTAAACAATTAAGCTACCAATAATACATACAAATTTGGCCCTATACAATAAATAATATGAATAAATATGAATACACAATAGTGCGTGCCAATGACTTTGTCAGTTTCAAGTTATTTCATAGAAAATTGTGCTTTTTTTTTAGGACCGGTCCTAACAAATTAGAGAACATGTGCAACTTCTATTAAAATAAAATCACACACACTGACTGACCGTGGGAACAAGTTTATTTCTATTTTGTCTCATGTACAGAAATAATCAATTTACAGTTTACAAACAACTGACCAGATTTATGAAGCAAATGATTTACTGCACAAGATGAAGGCCTACAGTTCAGTCCTCCCCACCTTCATGAGTATTTGTACTCAAAACTCCAACAAAGTGATTCAACAGGTTCAGTGTGTCCTCTCGGGACAAAAACAAGCAAGGGAAGCCACAATTGCACAATTCATCATTATTAATTCCATATATGGTCCCAAACAGGAGTACATTTACAGCAGTGGACACAACAGTTCAGTAGGAATCGTTTCATGGCGTCATGGTTTTTCTTCACTTTGAATTACATCACATTTTCAGTTTGTACCGTAGGCGATTGACACAGGCTTATGAACAGCGAGCAAATGATGGAAAGGACCAACAAGTCAGCGTGACTTTTATACAAGCCTTCACTTCATAATCAAACATATTACTTTGCAAGAAAACAAATAAAATCTTCAAGTGGTCTAAACTGGTGAGCTTTTATCTGCTAGATGACACAATTAAGTTCACAGTTGTTGATGCGTCGTAGGCAGTGATGATGCTGAGGATTCAGCGAGAGCGTGTTGGTCAGTATGTTGTCGTTGTAAACATTTACGACCGGAAGTGAATTTCGTTAGAACTGGATTAAGGGAAAAAAGTCAGTGTATCTTCATATAACCGAGTTCATTTTGGCAACACGATTCGAAGCATCACATTTTTGTGCCAAACATCCTGGATCAATTTTCAAAAGCAGGTTTCATCAAAAACACCCTATTCTACATGTTACATGCACGTCGTATACACATAAAATCTCATATAGTTCATCATACCATTTACAAGTTTGGTGAAAAAGAGGATAGATACAAGAAATTAAGATATTAAAGGACGTAATAGTCGCAAGAAAAGTTATCAGTTTTTTGGCAGGCATGCTCCCCAGAGTGACGCGTTGCTGTTGTTACCACAATGCAGTGTGCTCTTAGTGCCTGGTGACGACTAACTGCATTTAAAAAAAGGGACCTGCATGCCTATCACTGGATCCTATGTGAAAGAAGGCACTTACAGGAGAGAAGTGGTGCAGGCCCTGTCTGCAAACAACCCCTGTGGATCTCAGTAGAATATTAAACAGGTTAAGTCTTCAAGTAAAGTGGTTCTTTTTCTGTTTAGACTTACCCACGTTTCTTGGCATTGGGGGTTGTCTTATACACAACAGCCCGAAGAACTTTGGGGGGCTTTTGGTGCCTTCGTACATTCATATGCATGCAACCTTTCTAAACCAAAATGTTCTTTCAAATGTCTGGGAAACTATTTACACAACAGGAAACCATCTCTGTTGGCTAAACAACAACAGGAGAAAGGCAGAAAGTCCAAATTTTGGCAATAAATCACTGACACAGAGAATGAGAGAATGATAATGCTCAACATTTCAAATCAAAACTATCTGAAATAAGTCATTTGAACACATGAACACAGCACAGCAGGAAGAGGAAATCAAGTACATCCCTGAAGGAGCAAAATGCAAGTCGCACGTTGGACTTTATAGATTGCATTTAGGGTTGCAACCAACGCTTATTTTCATAGTCAATTAATCTGTTGACTATTTTCTCGATTAATCGATTAGTTGTTTGGGCTCTAAAATGTCAGAAAATGGTGAAAAATGATGATCTGTGTTCCCAAAGCCCAAGATGACGTCCTCAAATGTCTCATTTTGTTCACAACTCAAAGACATTCAGTTTACTATCACAGAGGAAAGAATAAACTAGAAAATAATATCATAATACTTGGTGATTAATGTAATATTTGACAACTAATCGATTAATCTTTACAGCTCAAATTGCATTATACGTTCACAGGGGCTCAAAAAGAAAAGAAAAGTTCCCTTCAACTTCAAGCTTTGGGAAGCAGTTTCCTAAGAAAACTTATTCTAGTTACAGTTTTGGGCAGGGGCTTAGTCAAGAAAAACACAGGTGCACATCTTCTACCATGTATATATATATATATCTTTGTGTAGTTTAAGTCCAAGGAAGGAAATCTAATTCACCTAAACAACCATCAATCCCGTAAAAAATGTCATCCAGTTCCAAATACTTGGCAAGTAACAATCAAACAATTATCAAATCATTAGTAAGTGCTTTATTCTTATATTTTGCTCTATAAAATGGCTATTTCCACAGTCAGTCTATGCAACGGCTCAGACGATGGTTCAGTGATGTGTTAGATGATAGAATTCCCAATAAACTGGATACGTTTCAGTACACGATGGATCATCTCAGTGGGATCCAGTGAGATTAACTGACAGTGAGAACTACGAGAGTAATCAGAAAGTGCAGAAGCACCTCACTAGAAACACAAAGGTCAAACAACAACCTGATAATGGACCAGTGAAGCATGGTTGTGCTTATCGTGATCTCTCTCGGTGAAAACATCACTCTTCTCCTATGATTGTTATGAAAAGATTCCCCCTTTTTTAAAAGAAGCGTTCTGTAAGTTCAAAAAACAGCTCACTTCCTGGGGTGGAAGACCATGAGAGGCCTGTCTTCAATCTTCTGCCAGGGGCTCTTCTTGTTCCCGTCTTTGTCATCGGGATCGTCCTCAGGACTGGTCAAGGAGTCGCGGCGGTTCTCGCTGTTGCTGCTGCGGCTGCTGTTCACGCGGCTGCGTCCTCGTCTGGGGATGGTGGATCCTCGAGAGGATGGACCTTCGTCGAGAAGAGGGGTGAGGGAGTTCTCCTCGGGTGAGACCGGGCGTCCCTCGCTACTGCTGGGCTCGCTATGATCGGGGTACGCCAACTTCGAGTAACACTTCCCCCCACTGCTGCTAACACCGTGGCCCTTCCGTCCTCCTGTCCCCCAACGCTCGTCTTTACCCTTCCTGTTCATTGCCGACTTGCGTTCTTGGGACTCCAGAGGCGGTTCAAGGTTGACGTCTCGTCCAGCGCTGCTGGGACCCCCCAAGAATCCCCCAACGCCTCCGCCACTAAGGTCATTCCCAGCATCTATGTAGGAGTGGCGCACATGAGCGTTGTTACGTCCATCCAGGGAGATGAACCAGGCCCTTGGGTGCTGTTTCACACCCAGCTCCAGTAGCTTCTTTTCAGTCAGAGCCTGCAGTTCGCCGTTCATCTGAGCCATGGTGGAGTCGTTGAAGAGCACCGGAATGGTCACGGGTCCGCCAGAGGAGTCGGATGCCCAGCTTGGATCCTCAGAGTCGTCGCCTTGGGAGCCACCTTGCTGCTGCTGTTGGCCTTGTTTCTGGGAGTGGTGGTGATGGTGCTGCTGGCCTCCTCCCGCGCCATCTTTATCTTGGTCCTTCTGGTCTTTGCCATCTTTGGGAAACTCGGAGGGCAGGCGCATGTAGTGTGCTGGGATCACCAGGGTCGGCACCATGCTCCGGTACATGTTCTCCTTCATCTGGTCGATGGAGCTACAGAAGATGATCTGACCTGGCTGGGTGTTGAGGGAGGTGGGTCTTGCAAGGCTGTCTGCAGCTGCTGCTGAATATTCGGGCGGTTTGTCGGACTGGCTTGGCACGTAGCCTTGAAAGCGAGGCGGGACGGGGATCAGAGGAGTACCCTCGATTGTCGTTGGCGTTGTGGTGTCGGTGATATTCAGACTCTTTGCCCTCCATAGGGCTGTAGCTCCGGTTGTAGTCTTCATGCAGCAGAGGGTTGTCAAGGTTGTTGGTCTCTGTGGCACGTGTAACCTTCATGGGGAAGCTTTCGCCCCGTTGAGGACCTGAAATATTTTTTCCCTTTGCGTGTCGCAGCATGTGAGCTGGAACATGCTTGGTTAAGTCCTCCCGTGAACTCTGGTAGTCTCGAGATGGGGACATTTCAGATTTGTCAATTGAAGGGCCAGACTCAACGTGGCCGCCACAGATCAGATTTAGGCGGGAAGTGGATGTTCCCTGGTCTCTCTTTGCACCATTTAGATTGGGCGTGTGGACTTTCCCTTGCTGCCGTCGAGGTTTCAAACACTTCCGCCTAAAAGGTAAAGAGACATTAAAGGTCAGAAATTAAAGAAACACTTTTATTCTGCTGGGGATTACAATAGGAGTCTAATCTAATGAGAGCCTAAAATCACCACCAAAACCGTTATTTTTGCTATTAATAGAAACCTAAATCTGAGACCTGCGTCTACGCTCCCCACACCTGCAGTAGTAGAGCAGCACACAGAGCAGGATGAGCACCAGCAGGGCCAGCGAGCCCAGGATGGAGAGTAGGAACAGGGTGTGGTAGGTGGTGATGTCCCTCAAGCCTGGATGAGACAGACCCAATCCTGCAAGACAATTAATGGCAGAAAGATGTCTGAATCATTGTGTTAGTGTGTCTCGCGATGATCTGATACCCCACCACCCTGTCTGTGGCACTCAGCATAAAGCCTACTGCTTCCTACTGAGGGAGTAAATCTTTACATTGTGGCTCATTTATGTGTTTAAAAAGGTTATAATCGTAGACGAAAACAAACGAAATAACTAAAATTTATTTATTTAAATTTATTTATTTAACGAAATAAACGAAAACTTGGTGGGAAAAAAACATTGCCTTTAACTAAAAAAAATAAAAACATTAAAAAAAAAGATAACTAACTAAAACTGTAATGTCTGAATGCAAAACTAACTAAAATGAAATAAATTGATTGAGTAAATGTTCTTAGTTTTGGTCTTTGTCAATGTCTTTCATAGAGCATATAACGTTATATCTTTCAGAGTTTCAGACCCTAGACCTGTTTTATACAGTCTATGCCATAGACATATAGTTTCTGAATGGGAACCCAGAAATTCTGATATTCCATGTCAAATTGAACACAACATAGTCCTTGGCCCTCGTTTGGCATCATGGCGGTAATGAAAGTCAACAGCAGGACACAGAACACTACAGGAGGGCTGCACCGGCGACCGATAGCTGGTTAGTAAATACGCAGGAACACCAAAAGCGGTGGGTGGGGGGGGGGGCGTGGGTTAATATTTGGATTAATACTGGGATGTCTACACAACTGTGTGAGTCGACTGATTTCAAAAAGTTCGCCACTTTACTCAAACCTTCTTTAGTCCGTTGGCTGTTTAGGTTTTCTCCTGAACACGTCAAACACATTCTGCACTCACTGCTTTACATATTTGTGCTCATCATATGTACATTTTATGTACGGTTTTATTGTTGAATACATTGTGAATACATATTTATAAAATGGTAGGATGTTTTTGTTGAGTAATTATACTTTTTCTGACCTTTTTGACTCTTGCCCCTGAAAAATAACCCATATTACAACAAACTAAAACTAATACTAAAACTCATAAAAACCAAACTAACTAAAAAATGTGAAATAAACTAGCAAACCTGCTTTAAAAACTAATTAAAACTAAACTAGATTTGAAAACAAAATAACAAAAAAACTAATGTAAAATGCAAATCTATAATATCCTTGGTTTTAAATAGTTTTTGGACAACAATGGAGCTCCATGGCACAAAGGAAGACAATATATAAGGCATTTAATAGATTATTAGTGTGTTAACAACAAGAAAAACAAAGAATATCACCAGCCCCATCCTCATTGAACGGGAGGATTACGTGATTTCACTTTTTCCAGAGACAAAATGTCATACTGTATATTTGATGCATGATGAGAATATCAACCGACAAATCTCTCCCTGTACTGATTTCAGCATGTTAGTATGGATTTATTTAAACTATGCAATGACACCTGACCTTCAGCAGCAAACAGAACATTACATTACAGTCTAAGTTTTTCTGCTTTTCTCCAATAGACAAGATGAAAAACAGCACAGGCAGCAGAGCAGGAGGGTGAGATGGCAAAGTTTCCCTTACAATGCAAATTATTTGGTTCTTACCAAGATAGAAAACTTAGATTTAGAAGTGTTAGATAATTTATCTTGTTTTAAGAGTAAAATTCTTATTTTACGTGTTCAACTTTACACTATAATCTTAAATCAAGCAAGCTTGTCAAGTGAAATGATCTTGCTACATGGACAGATAATTGTTTTTATCTTGTTTTTAGACACCCCTTTTTTGCAGTGTAGGCTTGTGGTTAATTTAGGTGCACATATTTGGCAGGGGGTTTAAAGGGTCTTACGCTTTTTTTTAATATAAAATGCTTTTTTACATCATTTCGAACTATAACTATAACTATAGCTGTGTCTAAAATGTTGGAAAAGCTAAAGCACATAGTAAATAAGTAACACTCAGAAGGTTTTAAGACAAAACTTGCAAATGAAGTCCAATGGGGACCAACTACAATCAATAAATCTGAGAAAAGTAATTTAGTAATTTTAGATGGTGCCCAAAACATCTTAAAATGGTAGGAAAAAGCCTGATTACAGTACCTGAAGATGAAGGGAAAGCAGCTAACCAGTATCCCATCTGAGGAACCACAACGTTCCACACAAACTGTGGGCCGTCCTTTTTGATGTAGCCCGTCCCATTCCTAACCCAGAGTCCTGCAGAAATATAAAATATTAATACATATACCGCATAAGAAAATCTGATGCCTACATTACAGAAAGTACAGGAAAATACCTTTACGTGCTTCCTTACCCGTCTTAGGCTGATACAGCCAAGCAGGAACACTTGTTGCCATTCTGTTGCGGGTGTCGGACGGCAGCGGCACCGAGACGTGGATCGGATCTGAGACCTGGATCTCACGGCCATTTTTGTCAAAGAGCTGAATGCTGACCACGGCCAAAGCTGTCAAATCTGTCCACCCTGTTTCTGCACCTGAAATAATCCCGGATATCAGCTTTAACATATTCTTACAATCAGGAATTTTGAGGCAGATGCATCACTCTTTCACTATTCAAACAATCAGTATTTAAATATAAAGTTAACAGTAAATATGAATCATTTTTGTGGGGATTTATTGGGTGATCCAGAATGAAAATCTGGGGAGACGTTTTTTCTTTTTGGGGTGAAGAAGTGTTAACATTCAGAGTTTTATTTTATGTATATTTAGTCTGCAGATTATTCTGCGTTCACAGATTGCTTGTGGCCCTGGTGATCAGGTTTGGCTCAATTCATCCCAAAGGTGTTGGATTCTAGTTGAGGTCAGAGCTCTGTGCAGGCAAACACCAAACTGGGGAAAAACATTTCTTTATGGTGATGGCTTTGTGCACTACGGCTTTGTCATGTTGAAATGAGAAAGAGCCTTCCTTAAACTGCTGACACAAGTTGGGAGCTCAAAACTGTATAAAATATCATAGTGTGATGCAGCATTAAGATTTCCCTTCGATAGAAAAACGTGGCCTAGATTAGGGCTCGGCGATATGTAGAAAGTCAGGTTTCACAATATTCTTGAAGAAATACCTCAATGTTGACATTGCGACGATATTATAGGGCTGGCAACTGGTGCTTTAAAAAAATATCTTCACAATTAGATTTTAGATAAATAATCATCAGTTATATGGATATGATGACTAAGCGGGTAAAGGCAATAATAGAACAACTTAAACAGTCTGTTAAGTTCATGAAACTACATAACGTAACTGTAATGTAGCCTTTAAAACCAGGAATAGACATTTAAGCAATATTACAATATCCAAAATCTAGGACTATAGCTAGTCTCATTTCACGACAATGATATGATATTGATATATTTTCCCCAGTAAAAGTACAAAAACATTCGTATCCACACACCTCCGGCCAGATAGCAGATGATTCTCGACACCCACCTGAGCTGTTGGTCTCTTGGCCCAGGAGAAACGGGAAACCACCGATCTCATACTGAGTCCTGGCCGTGGTCAGCGCAGCAGACAGCGCCGTATAATTGGAGTCGGACGGCAGCTGAAGGGATTTCCTCTGCAGCTGCACCAGCGGCTGGTTACGAGCTCCTAAAATACGGGTATTTTAGTGAGTATGTTTACATGTAAATGTAGTTACACATACCAAGGAAAATATAAAGAATGGAAAAGTATTGATGCCAGATTTTGGTGCCAGCTATATTTAAGTTAATGGGGTGGCATCTCACTATAACCCATCATATCTGTGTATTGTATTTGTAAAAACTCCAAAAAGCAGTGACATCTGTGGAGGCGTGAGTGGACACGCGGGAGAGGTGAGGGGTGTGAATCTATCATCACTCGCTGCTGGAGACACACTAATTTAGGATGTGATGACTGACAGACCTCCAAAAACCGTTACCTGACATCTCTATATTTTTGTCCATTTTTGGACTGATAAATTGTGTCTCAGTTCCTTGGAGTGAGCCAATCGTCCCTCATAAATTCAAGGTGTGACAGGATAAGTGAGCGTGCACGACTTATCATCAAACATTCAGGTTTCTTCAGAGAGATATGTGTTGTTTTCTTTACCTGGTGACCCAGACAGCACCTGCAGCACGTCATCGTACAGAATGAGTGTTCCTGGCCTCTGAACCAGGAGGTACAGGCTGACAGATGCATACACTGGAAAAAAAGGAAGAAATGTAAATGAACTCAGCAGATATTTAAAAGGTGCACTAAGAGTTCCTGCATGATTTGAGCGTGATTTCATTTCTGTCTCAAATGGTAGGCATCTCTCCTTGATCCGCTAGCTGCCCGCCCCCCTGAATACACTGTGGAAAAGCCCGGTCTCAGGAGACAACACGGGGGTCGTACACGTCAAACAGCCTGTGCTCCAAAATACAACAAACAACTCCAGCCAATCACCAACAAGATGGTTGGGGGAGGGGGTGGGGGTTAGTGACAGTTAGTAAACCATGACACTTGTCATTCCCCGATGTGAATCAAGAGCAGATTTGAGTCGCGCACGCGTCCCTTTGCGACAAGTCGCATATAAGATGCTAACGAGAGACTTCTGTAACGTCAACACAGTAAAAATGGACCTACTTAACCAAGTTGGTTCACTGCTAGCTACAAGCTAGCATCAAACACAACAAAGGCTGTCAGTTGAATGGTGCTTTGACCCAACGTTAGCAATCAAACAATCATAGATAGCTACAACATTTTTTAAATGACTGTTGGCTAAAAGCAGCTAGCAATCAAACACAACACAGGCTGTCACTTGAATAGTGTTTTGAGCTAACGTTAGCAATCAAGCAACCATAGATAGCTAAAACGTTTTTGAAATGACTGCTAGCTTAGCTACAAGCTAGCAATCAAACACAACAAAGGCTGTCAGTGGAACGGCATTTTAAGCTAACGTTAGCAATCAAACTATCAGATAGCTAAAACGTTTCTGAAATGATTCCCATCTTCTGTTATTGTTTGTAATGAGAAAAGTTTATTATTTCATGGATTTCACAAATGTCAGTATGACAGCTATGTCGTAAACCGTTTAAATCGGAGGATGCGCGACTCACATCTGCACTCGTCTCACATCGGGTGTGTTACACACACAGTTACATCATCAGATTTTCAGTTACGGAAACATGGGCGGAGGGGCGAGCGTCAACAGAAGTGACCGTACAGGAACTCATAGCGCACCTTTAAACACCTTCAAACAACACTGCAGAGACTTGATTTCACTTTAATACCATCATGTCAGCCAACGTACAGCAAAGTTTTCAGTTTCCTCAAAAAGTCAAATAATTGAAATAAATGACCGATAATCATAAAATGAAACTGGAAGATGTGCAGGAGTTTAATGGTGCAACTGACACATTATATTCATAGTCTATTAATCTGTTGATTACGTTCTCGATTAATTGATTAGTTGTTTGGTCTGTGAAATGTCATTCAGTGTTTCCCAAAAGCCCAAGATGACGTGTCATCAAATGTCTTGTTTTCTCCACAACTCAAAGATATTCAGTCATACCACAGAGGAGAAAAGAAACTAGAAGATATTCAAAATTAAGAAGCTGGAATCGGAGAATTTGTTACAACTAATTCAAAGTTAAGTTGGACAGTTCAAGTTGCTTTGACTTTAAGGACAAATAATTCAACTTTTATTGTATTCAACTTAAATTGTTACTTTCAACCTATTGGCGTTCATATCAAGGTAACTCAAACAAACGTGCTTAACAAGCTGCATGTTCTTCCTCTGTGACTTACGGGGGATGCGGCTGGAGTGCCAGGGCACAGAGTTGGTGACGTAGTCTTGTTTGGAGGCTGTGATGATGACCCATGTTCCGGTGCGGTACAGGAAGCTGACTCTCAGGACGCCGTCGCTGCCGGCCCTGCTGGACGCCAAGATGGTGTGGTTGCTGTGGACTTCCACCTGAGCGTCCGCCAGCGGCGACAGGTCGCTGTTGTCGAACACCTGGACTTTTATTTGCACCTCTGGAAGAACATGAAGACAGAGAGGTACAGTTATTTTGTAATAGGTGGAAACAGTTAGTGATTAACTATATCAACGAGGTTTTAACTTCTGGGATTGTTCAGGTGCCGTGGGAAATTTCGCCGGATGTCCTTCATTTTTGGCCAGATGTCCGTTACCCTCCTCTTTCTCTGTGCTGTCATTTTAAACTAGCTAGACTATCTGTCCAATCTGACTTTTCTGTTTCACGACTAAAACATCTTGACTAAAACAACTTGACTAAAACATCTTGACTAAAACAACTTGACTAAAACAACTTTTGAATGTACACGTTTCACCAAAACCAGTTCCTTCCCGAGGCTATTTTGCAGCGGCACCGTTGCTCCGTCCGGGTCTTTCAGCCCCAGAACATTTTGTTTCTCGTCTTGCCTCTTGGACAACTAGATGTGGGTCACGCTGGGGGATGTTTCCATGGATACACACTGACTCTTGTTGTTGCTGCTTCCTCTCTCGGCTCAGTTCATGTAGCACTACACGAGCTGTCGCCCTCTAAACCCTCAAGGCCTCTAACGACAAACCCCTCCATGCAAAACGCACTAATGGCTGCATTTAAATCATAAACAGCATGTCTGTGTGTGTGTGTGTGTGTGTGTGTGTGTGTGTGTGTGTGTGTGTGAGAGTGTGTCCATACCCATTGTGTGTGTAATGCTTACATGCATTACCATAATTGGTTCAATAAAAGCTCCCTTCTGTGTGTGTGTACGTGTGTGTGACAGAGAGTGTGTGAGTGAGAGAAACAGAGAGAGTGTGTGTGAGCGAGAGAGAAAGAGAGAGAGAGGGAGAGAGTGTGTGTGTGTGTGTGTGTGTGAAAGACTGTGTATGTGTGTGTGTGTTTGAGAGAAAGTGAGAGAGAGAGAGAGAGAGAGAGAGAGAGTGAACGGGAGAGAGAGAGTGAAAGGGAGAGAGAGAGAGTGAAAAATTAGAGTGTGTGTGTGAGAGAGAGAGAGAAAGAGAGACAGAAAGTGAAAGGGAGAGAGAGAGTGTGTGTGAGAGTGTGTGTGTGTGAGAAAGAGAGAGCGAGTGAAAGACAGAGAGAGAGAGAGGGAGAGTGAAAGGGAGAGAGAGAGCGAGAGAGAGAGAGAGAGAAAGGGAGAGAGGGAGAGTGAAAGGGAGAGAGAGGGAGAGAGAGAGAGAGAGAGAGAGAGTGAAAGGGAGAGAGAGAGTGAAAGGCAGAGAGGGAGAGAGAGAGAGAGAGAGGGAGAGAGAGAGAGAGTGAAAGGGAGAGAGAGAGAGTGAAAGGGAGAGAAGGAGAGAGAGTGAAAGGGAGAGAGGGAGAGAGAGAGAGAGAGTGAAAGGGAGAGAGGGAGAGTGAAAGGGAGAGAAGGAGAGAGAGTGAAAGGGAGAGAGGGAGAGAGAGGAGAAAGGGAGAGAGGGAGAGAGAGGAAAGGGAGAGAGGGAGAGAGAGAGAGAGTGAAAGGGAGAGAAGGAGAGAGAGTGAAAGGGAGAGAGGGAGAGAGAGTGAAAGGGAGAGAGGGAGGGAGAGAGAGAGTGAAAGGGAGAGAGGGAGAGAGAGAGTGAAAGGGAGAGAGGGAGAGAGAGAGAGAGTGAAAGGGAGAGAGGGAGAGAGAGAGAGAGAGAGAGTGAAAGGGAGAGAGGGAGAGAGAGAGAGAGAGAGTGAAAGGGAGAGAGAGAGAGAGAGAGAGTGAAAGGGAGAGAGGGAGAGAGAGTGTGAAGTGGCTTTCCTCAATCTGGGGTTGAAGCAGCTCCATTGAGAGAAACACTGAGAGACACAGTGTCACATGAAGAGTCTGGGAATCCCCCCCTCTCAGAGCCCGAATATAAATCCAGCTGAGATCAAGTGGAGTGTAAAGCCTCCGAAAACTCAGACAAATCCTTAGAACTTAGATAAACTAGAGCGGACACTAACGATTATCTTCATCGTTGATTCATCTGTTGCTTATTTTCTCAATGAATCGAGTTGTTTGGTCTTTAAAAGGTCAGAAAATGGTGAAATGCCAAATGTCTCGTTTTGTCCACAACTCAAAGATTTTACAGAGTTTACTGTCACGGAGGAGTGATAAAAAATGACTCAAATCGATTAATTGATTAATAAAACAGTTGTCGATTAATTTAGTTGACAACTAATCGATTCATCTTCGAAGCTCTAAAATTCACACTGTGGTTTTTCAAAGTCAGAGAGAGGAAGCAGATATTTAGTGAGATTTTAGTCATTTAACTTTCAGGTTTTGCACTTTTTTTTTAAAATATAACCAACAGTTACGGCACCTTTGACTGCTAACACATCATCACTGGTTCCTAAGAGCAAAATAGGGTAGCAGATCGATAAACAGCTGATGATGCCGTGCACAACTGCAGATTTCTTAAGGAGATGATTACGTCACGTACACTGTTAAAAAAGTCCTTAGAAATACTGATTAATGACAGAAATGTCCCTAAACTTAAAGGTCCCATGGCATGAAAATGTCACTTTATGAGGTTTTTTAACATTAATATGAGTCCCCCCAGCCGGCCTATGGCCCCCCAGTGGCTAGAAATGGTGATAGGTGTAAACCGAGCCCTGGGTATCCTGCTCTGCCTTTGAGAAAATGAAAGCTCAGATGGGCTGATCTGGAATATTGCCCCTTATGAGGTCATAAGTGGCCAGGTTACCTCTTCTTTCTCTGCTTTGCCTGCCCAGAAAATTTGTCCCCCCCATGAGAGAGAGACATCATGGCTTTCAAATGAGCAAAGTGGCAGTTGGTCAAGGCCACACCCCCAGCCTCCACCTTGCCCCCCCCCCTCCTCCTCAAAAGCTACAGACTCAGAATTGGCACATATTAAGGAAAGCTCATTGTGAGACTGGTTCTAGTGGCTGTAAATCTGCACCAAGGCTGAATTTTGGAAGAGACTTCAGATCCAGTATTAGGGGACCACTAAGGTCTATATAAAAGAGACTTCAGATACAGTATTAGGGGATCACTAAGGTCTATATAAAAGAGACTTCAGATCCAGTATTAGGGGATCACTAAGGTCTATATAAAAGAGACTTCAGATACAGTATTAGGGGACCACTAAGGTCTATATAAAAGAGACTTCAGATACAGTATTAGGGGACCACTAAGGTCTATATAAAAGAGACTTCAGATACAGTATTAGGGGACCACTAAGGTCTATATAAAAGAGACTTCAGATACAGTATTACGGGACCACTAAGGTCTATATAAAAGAGACTTCAGATACAGTATTAGGGGACCACTAAGGTCTATATAAAAGAGACTTCAGATACAGTATTAGGGGACCACTAAGGTCTATATAAAAGAGACTTCAGATACAGTATTAGGGGACCACTAAGGTCTATATAAAAGAGACTTCAGATACAGTATTAGGGGACCACTAAGGTCTATATAAAAGAGACTTCAGATACAGTATTAGGGGACCACTAAGGTCTATATAAAAGAGACTTCAGATACAGTATTAGGGGACCACTAAGGTCTATATAAAGAGACTTCAGATACAGTATTAGGGGACCACTAAGGTCTATATAAAAGAGACTTCAGATTCAGTCTTAGGGGACCACTAAGGTCTATATAAAAGAGACTTCAGATACAGTATTAGGGACCACTAAGGTCTATATAAAAGAGACTTCAGATACAGTATTAGGGACCACTAAGGTCTATATAAAAGAGACTTCAGATACAGTATTAGGGGACCACTAAGGTCTATATAAAAGAGTCTTCAGATACAGTATTAGGGACCACTAAGGTCTATATAAAAGAGACTTCAGATACAGTATTAGGGGACCACTAAGGTCTATATAAAAGAGACTTCAGATACAGTATTAGGGGACCACTAAGGTCTATATAAAAGAGTCTTCAGATACAGTATTAGGGGACCACTAAGGTCTATATAAAAGAGACTTCAGATACAGTATTAGGGGACCACTAAGGTCTATATAAAAGCATCCAAAGAGCACCATGTCATGGGACCTTTAACGGAAAAGGTACTGTTAATTTTCTGCCAGGACATTCTCCGTCATTCTATGGATTTTTTTCTAACAGTGCAGGGCTGGGCAATATATCAATAATACATCAACATCAATATACGATGCTAGATATAGATTTTGGATATCGTAATATCATGATATGACACACGTGTTGTCTTTTCCTGGTTTTAAAGGCTGCATTACAGTAAGGTGATGCCATTTTCCACACTTACCAGACTGTTCAATTTATTTGCCTTTACCCACTTAGTCATTATATCCACATTATTTAATAAAACTCTCATTGTGCAGACTGGGTAAGCCCCGCCCGGATCACCCAGATCATTGATCTGATTGGTTGAAGGGCTATCCAATTGCGTACAGAGTCATTTGAACTATGCCCGTTGGTCACACCTCCTGTGCAGAGAACAGACTCCCCAGACTCCCCAGACCAACACTCAATCTCAAATCTATTGAGCTTGGCTTGGTCTGGTGATAGCCAGACTAATCATTGTGTTAATATTTTGCAAAAGCACCAATAGTCAACCCTTCAATATCGCCACAATATTCAATATTCATCAATGTCTTTGGTCATAAACTAGGAATAGATTGATTATTGGTCCTGGCAGATTATTGCAGATTATCTGTATCTGTGTTTTATTTACTTGATAACCGATAAAGTTAATTAAAAAGTGAGCTACGTTGGCTCGGCTACAACTCTGTGTCTGTCCCCCTGCTTCGATTCACTGAGTCTGACTTAATGGCCCCCCCACAACACTATCTGACTATCTTTTAATGGGTATTATGTTGAAAGTGTCTCATTTATTACATGATTGCTTAGAGCATTTTAACAAAGATTTGTGTTGGAGTTTGTAAAATTCCAAAATCTTAATGTTGACTTAAAGACTTTCATTTTTCACTGTAAATGCATATCGGTTCCAAATATCGGTTTCATTAACTACTAATCGGTATCGGCCTTGATAAACCAGTATTGGTCGATCCCTTTATATGATATTTGATCTTTTTCCATATGGCCCGGCTCTAAGTTCACAATTTCTGGCAAGTTGTTGCAGCTCAGGACAGGATCATCTGAGCTGTTCCAACACACCTCTGAGGCATCAATTAATTGAGCATTTAATCAGTCGAGCAGCAGCTGGAGAGAAAAATCTATCCCAATGTAATCCAAATTAGCTTCTAACAGACAAACAAAAGACAATGAACCTTGAATTGCTGCCGGAGAGCTGCCATCGGTGTGTGTTTGTTGACTGGAAGTCGGTTTGGATAAAAGCGTCAACTAAATGAAATGTAAGGTCATTTGTCTGCAGCTCATTCTATACTGAAAATAATCGTGAGGAACAAATTGCATCGTGAATCGTATCAAATTGGGACTTGAATGTATTGTTACATCCCTAGTTGATCATGTGTTTTGCATGCACTGGAAAGTACAGCTGTCACAGATAAATAGTGCAGTAAAAAGTACAACATGTCCCCTTAAAATGAATTAGAGAAAAAGTATAACCCAAAATAAAAAGTACACTTAGTTACAGTCTGGCAGGGTTTTTCTGTGACCATCCATGCAGACTAAAATAGCTTGAAGCATGTATAATGCAATGTAATTACATAATGTCCTTCAAAATGCACACCATAACATAAACACTGCTGCCTTTAATGACGCTGCTGCTGCTGCTGCTGCTGCTGCTGCATCGACATTCACGTTTCTATTCATGCAAAAATGTATTCATGGGGCTTTATGAAAACACAAAGTGTGTGTTGTCTTAGAGGCTGACACATATCCACCCTGGCTTCTCTCTCATTGTTGTTCAGAGCAGAAACACAGGAGACACGCAGGGCCTGTGTTTCAGCACGTTAGGCCTGGCATTAGAGACACTGTTTAAGGCCTTTAACACAGATCTCACCCCACACATCTATACAGAATCACAGCACACACACACACACACACACACACACACACACACACACACACACACACACACACACACACGAGTGTGGCCCACCACGTTGATATTAATGAATCCATAGCCATCAAAGTAACATTATCAAGCGGATGCGATGAGAAAATCCTCCCCTTAAAAAACATCTCCTTTTCATGCATGATATCAGAGTGCATCGATGCAAAGAACCGACGTTTCTTTTCGCCAAAAGCCATCAAAATGCAACCACTCCCATCTCCTCATTGTGCTGCATCCCCCCATATGGCGAGCTTACCAAATGCTCCCTGATCTGGAAGAGATTTGGCCGGCGCCTCCCGGACCGCGCAGATCCAGACGAACAGGAGCAAACGAGAGATGGGGCTGGCTGGCATCCTTGCAACTACATCTCTAGTCCCAGCTCGGCGGCCGTGCGTCCATATTTCTCACCCAGCAGCAGTTTCTCTTCTTCAGTCCTCAGACATCTAGCTTGGAGCGGCGCTGAGATGCTGCCGTGCCGTCTGTGTGGGCTTCGCCTTGTTTTTATTGTCTGAGCTGGAGAGGAGAAGTGTCCAACGTTTCCCTCTGCTGATCTCAGGTGGAACAGCGACTCAACTGTTCCTCATCGGTGTGGAGAACATGTCACAATGCATGGGGAATTCATTTAGAAACGCTAAATACATGTTTTGAAATGTTAAGTTAACATTTATAAACCAAGGTAGACCAGATTAAATGTTTATGATGTCAGGTGGAACAGCGACTCAACTGCTTCTTTTTCTGCCTAACACTGTTCTTAATATGTATTTTTTTTTTGTATATGGAATATAAAAGAAGTAAGTGATAGATATATAGATAGATAAAGATAAAGATAGATATAGATATATAAGATATATATATATATATATATATATATATATATATATATATATATATGTATGTATGTATAATGCTACCATGTCTCTTAGGGACTGTTCAGTATTTATGGAATGGACCACTGGAGGAACAGAGGGGAGGGTGTATGTATGTATTTGTATCCTTTGCTGAGGGGAGGGTCATGTCTTTGTCACCCAACCCAACGGTTTTTGAAAGTGGCTTGTTTGGTGCATATTATTCCATGTTGCTCTCAGTCTCAGCCGAGTCGGGTATAGCTGCAGCCTGGAGACCTCCCGTCTCATGATCTCCGACTTCTCAGAATAAAAGCCTGCGTCTGGTCCGCCATATCTTTGTACTTTGGTGTTTTAGATCATTTTATTGCAATCATGCTAATAAATATAATACTGTTTTTCTGCAGATGTCTTAGTTACGTCACAACTGAGCCAGCAAAGCAGTTTTGTGTTTAAATGTGTGAGGGATTTATTCTGTTTGGGAAATCCAACGGTTGCCACTAAGTTATAGCCTCGCTTAAAAGGGCAATATCACACTCAAGTGTAAGCTTCACTTCAGCGATGCTTCCAGACCTCAAAATGAAACCCTCCCATGTAATATGGCTTAAACAAACGTCAATGTTAAACGCTGATGCAGTTCTCAGTGTTTTATGATTTCAGAAACGAGGAGGTTGACCAATATTTTATTATAATCCTAATTTTACAAATGTCATATCTTTTTATTCAGCTTTCAAAATTATAGATACAAATAGATTCATAATAAAATATTGGTTAACCTCTTATCTAAATGTTAGGATATATCAGATCCCCTTCTAGTGGGAAGCACGTGAAGCTATTTTACTGTAGCCTACTCTTATGTCTCATATTGTAGGCTTATAATTGTAAATGTGTATAATTTTAAGTATTATGTAGGTGGATTCATTGTTGAGCTATACTTTTTTCACTTGGCATATGTTTTTATGTTGTGCTTGTCCTTTTTTTTTTAACTGTTTTGAATTTACAAATTAAGCAGTAATAAAAGAAATTGTACATCTTTGCCAAGCGCAAACCAGTACAGAAGGCAATCAATCAATAAATTGTTGGGGAGGTTCATGCTTATTTTCCCAATCGTTTTGGAGGGTCATAGAAAAATGTATTGCTGGCGAAATGAGGGTTAAGTCTATTTTGACTAAAGAGCCCTATAACTCCTTTGGTAGCCCCTTAAATAAAAAACTAACAGTCCCATAGTGAATTATCACTTAATAGGATCCAAACAGACTGGGTTGAAGAGCTTGGAATAGTTACAACTGATAAAATATGGAATGATGCCTTGGGTTAGGCAAGGCAAGGCAAGGCAGCTTTATTTATATAGCACATTTCAGCAACAGGGCAATTCAAAGTGCTTTACACAAAAACAGTTAAAAGAAAGTAAAACCGATAAAACACAGAAGAAACAGTTTAAAAAAAAAAAAAAAAAAATATATATATATATATATATATATATATATATATATATAAAAACAAATAAAACACAAGAATAAAAGTTACAGTGCAGTATAAAAGAAAGAAATGAACATAATTTAAGGAAAGGCAACATCGAAAAGAAAGGTCTTCAGCATTGATCTAAAAGAACTGAGAGTAGCAGCAGACCTGCAGGTTTCTGGGAGTTTATTCCAGATATGAGGAGCATAGAAACTGAACGCTGCTTCCCCCTGTTTAGTTCTGACTCTAGGAACAGACAGTAGACCTGTCCCAGATGACCTTAGAGGTCTGGGGGGGTCATAGTGTACTAGCAGATCAGAAATGTATTTTGGCCCTAAACCGTTTAGTGATTTATAAACTAGCAAAAGAACTTTGAAATCAATTCTTTGGGGCACAGGAAGCCAGTGTAAGGACTTCAGAACTGGAGTGATGTGATCCAGTTTCTTGGTCTTAGTGAGGACTCGAGCAGCAGCGTTCTGAATCAGCTGCAGCTGTCTGATTGATTTTTTAGGGAGACCTGTAAAGACCCGTTACAGTAGTCAAGTCTACTGAAGATGAAAGCATGGACAAGTTTTTCCAAATCCTGTTGACACATAAGTCCTTTAACCCTTGATATATTCTTAAGGTGATAATAGGCTGACTTTGTAATTGTCTTTATATGGCTGTTAAAATTCAGGTCAGAGTCCATGATTACACCAAGATTTCTGGCTTTGTCTGTTGTTTTTAACATTGTTGTTTGAAGCTGAGCGCAAACTTTTAATCTTTCCTCTTTTGCTCCAAAAACAACCACCTCAGTTTTTCCCTCATTTAATTTCAGAAAGTTTTGGCACATCCAGCCGTTAATTTGTTCAATACACTTAGTCAGTTTTTGTATTGGACTATAGTCCCCTAGCGATAAGGTTATGTAAATTTGTGTGTCATCCGCATAACTATGGTAACTTATTTTGTTGTTTTCCATAATCTGAGCCAGTGGAAGCATGTAGATGTTAAACAGAAGAGGCCCCAGAATGGAGCCTTGGGGAACTCCACACGTCATATTTGTACGCTCAGATGTATAATTACCTATTGACACAAAGTAATCCCTATTCTGTAAGTAAGATTCAAACCAGTTTAGTACTGAGCCAGAAAGACCAACCCAGTTTTCCAATCGGTCTAGTAATATGTCGTGGTTGACCGTATCAAATGCAGCACTGAGATCAAGTAATACTAAGACTGAAATTTTGCCATTATCTGTGTTAAGGTGGATGTCATTAAAGACCTTAACGAGCCGTCTCAGTGCTGTGGTGTGGTCGGAAACCCGACTGAAAGGTATCAAAGCTGTTGTTTAGTGACAAGAAATAATTGAGTTGTTGAAAAACTGCTTTTTCAATGATTTTACTTAAGAACGGAAGGTTTGATATTGGCCTATAGTTGCTCATTAGGGATGTGTCTAGATTGTTCTTTTTAAGAGTGGCTTGATTACTGCAGTTTTCAAGGCCTGTGGAAAGATTCCTGAAAGAAGAGATGTGTTCACAATCTGTAGAAGATCAGAAGACAAACAATTCAAGACATTTTTGAAAACACCCGTTGGTAGAATATCAAGGCAACAGGAGGAAGTTTTCAGATGTTGTATAATGTCCTCCAGGTTTTTATGGTTGATCGCATGAAACTCAGTCATATTGGAACTAGTTCTGCTTGAACACTGTGACAACACACATCCTGTACTTGATATGGAGGCACTAACTGTTTGTCTAATCTTTTGAATTTTTCTTTGAAGAAGGAGGCAAAGTCATTGCAGGCCTTGGAAGATAAAAGTTCAGATGCTACTGGTACTGGAGGGTTTGTTAACCTATCGACAGTAGCAAACAAAGCACGTGAATTATTATTGTTTCTAGAGATAATATCAGAGAAGAAGGACCGCCTTGCATTCCTCAGTTCCAAATTATAAATGCGAAGTCTCTCTTTATAGGTGTTATAATGGACCAGGAGATTTGTTTTTCGCCACCTTCGTTCAGCTTTTCGACACTCTCTTTTTTCTGTTCTCACCAGTGGGACATTTCTCCATGGAGACCTTTTCTTACAAGAGACAACTTTGACCTTAGTGGGAGCAATGGCATCAATAACATTTGTAATTTTACAGTTGAAATGATCTACAAGCTCAGTGACTGAGAGCCCAGGGGGGGCGGGTGCGGCGGAGAAAAGCTGAGTAAATTTTTCACTGGTGTTTTCAGTGATATACCGT
The DNA here is from genome assembly GCA_013375575.1 of Percina caprodes. Taxonomy (NCBI): domain Eukaryota; kingdom Metazoa; phylum Chordata; class Actinopteri; order Perciformes; family Percidae; genus Percina; species Percina caprodes. Next base: position 23,306 of record JABXJD010001925.1, on the reverse strand, counting down.
TTTCTGATTATCTTTGTTTGGACACTTTTGGGCACAGAGATAGAGCCGTTAAAGAAAACACAGGAATGATCAGACAGAGCAACGTCAGTCACCACAACCTTGGAAATATTCAGACCCTTGGAGACAATCAAGTCCAGAGTGTGCCCCTTATTGTGCGTGGGCTCTGTCACATGCTGAGTCAGTCCATAGTTCTCAAAAACACAACACAGTTCTTTGGTCCCCCTGTCCTGGGGGTTGTCAACATGAATGTTAAAATCACCCACAATGATTACACAATCAAAGTTAATGCAGATTATAGACAGCAGTTCAGTGAAGTCATCAATAAAGGTTGCACAATATTTAGGTGGCCTATAGATATTTAGAAATATTGCTTGAGGGACGATCTCAACTGTAGAACCACATATTCAAAAGAAGCAAAATTTCCATAACATATTTGCGTACAGTGGAATGAGTCATTAAACAAAATGGCAACTCCACCTCCTTTCTTATTCACTCTATTCTCGCTCATAAAACTGAAGTTAGGGAGCTGACTCGATGAGAACAGCAGCGCTGTTATTATGGTCTAACCAGGTCTCAGTTAAAAACATAAAATCTAGATTGTGATTAATAATAAAATCATTAATTAAAAGGATTTTCCTGCCAAAGACCTGATGTTTAGTAAAGCTAGTGTTAGTGTGTTCTCATTTTTTGTAACAGGCTGTGGCTGACGAGGAATGGATGCTAAATTTGCTAAGTTTGCAGTTAAGTGCTTATTCACCATCATTTTTCTATTGCCTATCACAACATAAATTGAGGAAGAATTGAAAACACAGGGCCCGGGCTTGTCTTTGAAAAAGTCATGAGTGTCACTAGTCCTGGAGCCTAGGCCCGGCACATATCAGTTTTTGCTTGCTGGATTTTGCACACAAGCGTCCTTATCGGGCAGAGGTGCCTGGCGTTTTACTTTTGTCCGGGGTTGAGTCATGGGTGAAGGAAGGGGGGTAAATTTGGTTCCAACATCTACCAGCTGCTTCATCTGGTCAGTGAACTCCAACATGTGGGTAGGGGAAAGAGGGGAAAGAGTGCGTGGAGATAGCGATGGCTCCTCAAGGGATTCGGGGCTGGTAGGGGGGTTTGAGGGGTGCTGGACGGGTGAAATGGGATGAATGGGTGAAATAGGATGAATGGGTCAACATCATGTGCTCAGATTGGTTTAATTCAATTTAAGATTCTTCATCGTGCACATCACTCTAAGGCCAGGCGGTCCACGGTCCACCCAACGTTAATGACTTATGTGATCCTTGTCACACAGAAAAGGCAGACCTGTCCCACATGTTTTGGTCCCATAACAAGCTGTACAACACTTTTTGGACTACGGTATTCCAGACCTGATGCATTTGACAGTTTGGGGTTGCAGGGGAAGGTATACGAATGAGAAGCAGACTAAAACACGTGTTGGCTTTTGCAACTCTTCTTGCACGGAGAAGGATTTTGTTAGAGTGGAAAAAAAGCTTGGCTAAATGAACTGATGCTTTTTCTGAAGTTAGAAAAGATTAAATATTCAATCCACAAATTCCATATGAGATGGGATGCTTTGGTGTTTTATTTTGAAAGGCTCTTTTCAAATATTAAGAAGGAACTGCATCCTCCATAACTAACCCTACTCCATTGTTTGAGCTCTCAACATACTGGAGTATAATGACAAGAGCTAATGGCAAATTAGCATCCACAGACATCCTTTATCCGTACCTCTAAATATGTATTTATGATTTATATATATATATATATATATATATATATATATATTATATTGTTACTTTATTTTAATATACAGTAAATTTATTATTTTATGTGTATTTATTTACTTTATCGCGTACTTGGTACAGTACCCTGTATATCAGTATGTTGGAAATAAGTACTTTTTCCCTTGTATATCTATTATTTGCAAAGGCAGTAGATGGAGGGTGGGGGGAGAATATATATATATATATATATATATATATATATATATATATATATATGTATATATGTGTGTGTGTGTGTGTGTGTGTGTGTGTGTGTGTGTATGTATGTTTGTTAAACTGTCTGTAAGCAATTGCTGTTCTTTTTTCCAAATAAAAAGATTTATCAAAAAAAAAGGATACTAAAGATTTGTTTTTAACTTTTACAAACAAGTTATCATCACTCTCTATGGTGTCGCTCCTTTTACCGCTGATGTATTTAGAACTGGATCTTAGTAAGATTAAATATAAATGCATTCAAATGTTGTATTCTTTGTTTGTTTAAGGAGAAAATGTTCCTTGTTGTTGTTATTTTGAAGCAGTCAAAGTGTCCTTTATTTAAGTAAAAGTACTAATACCACACTGTAAAGAAAATACTCTGTTACGAGTAAAAGCCCTGCATTGAAAATGTTACTTAAGTAAAAATATGTAAGTGTCATCAGGAAAAAGGGGTTAAACTATTAAAAGTAAAAGTACTCAATGTAGAAACATCCTCTCATTTTAGAAAGTGTAAAGGATCCAAACAGTTGTGTGTTTAATGGTCTCATCATCTCAGCTGGACCTGCAGGCCGTTATATTGTTGGCTAGTTTCATTAAGAATAAAACATCAGATTTTATATACTACATGTGTTTTGTGTGCATAAATCTCAATGTGTAATGTAATAACTAGAGCTGCGGAGTAAAAAGCACAATATTCCTCTCTGATATGTAGCAGAGTAGAAGTAGAAAGTGGCATGAAAAGAAAAGACTCAAGTAGAGTACAAGTATCTCAATTCTGTACTTGAGTACAGTCCTTGAGTGTACTGTAAATACTTCAATCAATCAATTTAATCAGACTTTATTTACACAGCGCTTTTCATACATAAAAATCTAGCACAAAGAGCTTGATACAACACCCCCCCACCACACACACACACACACACACACACACACACACACACACACACACACACACACACACACTCAGGCCCAATTCACCCACCTACCAAACCCTAATTTGACAGAAATGATGTCATTCCAAGCAAGAACAAGCAGAACCAAAGTGGTGAAATACCAGAGACATAAAACAAAAAGATACACACATATATGAATAATTAAAAGCAATAGCTAATAATTACATGAACTGTAAATTGTGAAAACATAAAATACAGATATGTAGATAACTAGAATAAAAGCAACTATTACAATTCATTATAAAACTAACTAAAATGTATGTATAACTTTTTAAAAAGTTAGAGTACAGTCCGCCTCTGGTTGTGGTCCAACCTCCTTCTGTGGTCTGGTTCTCCCATCAGAGCTGGGTCTAAGAGGAGAGATGAGTTCTGGACCATTCCTGGTTTCTTTCTGCCGACTTGCATCGCCGACAGCTGCAGCTGCTCGACATATTTATCATTTTTAGTAATTTTAAGTATTTTACTCCCTAGCAATATGGAGAGGTGTCAGCAGATTTATCGTTCCATGAAAGAGCTCGCTGGTATTTCATATTCAGCGCACGACATCCACTCTCCGCTCTCTGCTCTCCGTTATGTCAGACAGCTTTTCATACCCAGCTGTTTAGAATTTAGTCTGGATATAAACACATCATAATTGTTTTTTTACACACTGTAATGCATTTATGAACAAATTTAAGCACATTTTTGGCTCCACATACTTCTACAACACATCATCCTTTAAACATGCAATAAAAGGGAGAGCTTCAGTGATCTAATGATGAAAAATAACCTCACAGTCCAAGTAAGCAGGCAGCGATAAACAATATGGTGGTTTATGCTTCGATGCAGAGGTCCAGGGTTTGAGTCTGACCTTTGACGACTTCCTGCATGTCCCCCCCCTCCTATTTCTCCTCTAGCTGTCCTGTCCATTAAAGGTGGAAACCCCCCAAAAGAATAATCTTTAAAAGATATAATACAGGAAAACTGTCGCTGCATCCGGAGCGTAGAGACGATTGTGATTGGTTTAAAGAAATGCAAACATCCTGATTTGCTCTTTCAGCTAAGGCACATGTGTCAAACTCAAGGCCTGTGGGCCGAACCCGGCCCCCCTCAGGTTTTAAACTGGCCTGCATATGAATTTAGGTTCACAATAAATGTAATAGTTGTGTGCCAAATCCAAAAAGACAGGAAACTGTTTTTCAAACTGCAATAACGTGACACTCAAAGCAGAATTTGGCAGATTTTCTGACTTTGAGACTCTAAAATTCCCCCAGAACCAGAAAGTTCTCATATTCATGGTTGTGAAACCGATTGCTGTGAGTCGGCTTTCACGAACGTAATCATGCTTTTGCTCAATTTGCTAAATCCTATGGTGAATAAGTAACTTTTGTGCTAACATTTTTAAGGATTTATATTAGCAAAAATGCAACAAAAAGTCGAAAAAACAAAAACAAAAGTTATCTTCTTTTGACTTTTCTCAATTAAAGCATCACAATAAACTATACACGTCTGGCCCGTGATGTGATTTTCATTTTCCCGGGTGGCCCGTAGTGAATTGACCTGCAGAAGCAGGAGGGATGTCTGTGCGTCACATTCAGGAAGCAACCATGAACCAGCAGGGGAGATTTTGGATTTTGGAAACTCCCTCCTCAGAAAATAAACTGTTATTCTCTGGAGGCCCCTTGTCATGATTGTTATTACTTCAATTTCTAAATGTCCTCATGTGATGTTCCAGAAAACTCCTCACGTTGCGCAACAAGCTGCAGAAACATGGCATGACGGCACACTTCTCACGGAAAACATGAACAGGGGTTAAATGTCACGTAAGGAAAGTATGTACTGCTGTCATATAAAGAATGTGTACAATTTATCAACAGCAGATCTGGTTTGGAAATAATAAGTGGATACATTTATCTGAAGAGACACTGGCTATGAAAGCAAAAATAACCCACCAAAATGATTATAATTTATGTGAACAACTGAATACCGAGATAATGAGACTTGTCTTTGAGCCCGCAGCCAAGAGTCTAACATGATGGCGTTGCATCGTAACAAGCCTCCCTTCAGACTCAGGGTTTTTTTGCAGGGCCAGGTGCTCTGTCAGGTCCAGCTAACACAACTGTCTTCTTTCAGGCTGAGTCTAGTCTCGCTTTGCCAGACCTTCCTCCACAGCGCTTTGGAGGAAGGTCTGCCAGTCCACACAGCATTTCCATTGCAGGATGGCAGAAAAAACTCTGATTTATTGGCATTTCTTTAAACCAATCGCAATCATCTTGGGTGGTGCTAAGCTCCGGACAGAGTCACGGTGCCTGAGGCCAGATGTTTGACTGTCTTCAAGTACAATAAACAAAGGACTTCCACCATTGAAACTGGGAAATATAACAACAAAAGATAGATAAACAACACACAGAATGTCACTAGAAAATTAAGAATGAAAATGGAAAATGATACAGGGTGTGAAAAATCAATACAGGGTTCTCATTAACGGGGTTTTAATGATGTTGCACAAAAACATATGCGCAATAATTCGCATGATAGCACACAAAATTTGGGCCGCTTAGGTAGTACTCCCAGGACACGAACACCTGTTTCCTGGGTGAAAGTTTTCTGTTTTCCCCTTAACTTCTTCCGGGACACGGACCTCGCATCTCCCCTTGAAAGCCCTGTGTTTTCTCTTTAAACTCTTCTATAGTGGCAGTCAATGTGGTGCATACCGTAATAAATTCGTGAAATGCATACAGATTACTATGCACAACTTTTTGTAGCTTTATGTACAAATGTTTCATGAGAACAGCCTGGAAATATTGTGCTTGTACTCACATTAAAAGGGACACTCTGCCATTTATTTCTTGTCAATGTCAGTTATATGCGACAAGCAGTATGTAGTTAATTAAAATTCAAATAAGGTCAAACATGACGACTTGCTTGTGCTGAATTAATTATTAGTGTGATGAATTATTAGGTTGCCCTTTAAGAAAAAAGAAGTGCAATGATTTGGATCTGTACATTATGGATTGGTGACTCCTCATAACCGTTTTACACATTATAGTCTTTATTAGCTAAGACATTTTTAGACCATTAGTCCCAAAACACCTGAAAGTCATATTTGAAAATGGATTCATCGTCTTTTATGAGTCTTTGTATACACTTTTAACTAGGGCTGTGCAATTAATCCTTGTCTTAATCAATGTTTGCTAAAAGAAAAATCATGCTATTTATTATTTCTTCTAAATTATTTTTATTATCATCATATTATCATTATTTCTTCTTCTCAAACTCATTGACCTCGGCTCATTTTCTGTGAAGAACATAAATAATTACTTATTTTCAATGACTGCACATGGTACACCTGATTTTTTCCATAAACGAGCAGCCCTACGCTGAACTTGTCTTCTACTTTTTTGGGAGCATCCTCAGGTGCGGACACAGAAATGATGGACCTCATTAAAGGGAGATGAATGCTGCAGCATAATGGACATGCACCTAAATACCAGATGGTGGGGGCAGAAGAGAGCTGTCCCTTTCCTGTTTCACGTAGAACAGTATTATTAGCAGTAGTGTGCACATCCCCACCTGACGTTGCAGGGCTTTAAAAGGGTCTGGATACAACTAAAAAGAATGAGATTCCCACACTCTGCTAATTCTCCCATACCTCTCCTGTTTCCCCCATCTTTTGCTGTTGTTGCATTTGAGGACATTGGTGACGCCCGTGCACGTTGTGACTGCTTGCATGGAGAGCGAGCCTCCAGCAGGGGGCGGAGGAGAGCTGGAGCAGTCGTTTGCTGTGGCACACTTGTTGAATTCATGTCATGATTGAATGTGTCGTGAGATTAAATCTGACAGGAGGTGCACCTCTTCTCTATCAACACCTTTAATCTTGACGGGAGCTGTGGTTCTCACAGTGTGACTCCGTTTGTTGAAGGCTATGCAGCAAGACATGATCGACACCCGGCTTTGAATCTCAACCCCCCCCACTCCCCTCAACCCACTGTGTGTGTGTATGTGTGTATGGTCTGTACACATTGAAATTCACCTGCTGTTATTCACTGATCTGCTGCATGCTAAATGATAACTTAACCATGGAGGATTATAAACACTTTAAATGGACGGTGTCAAGTCTTTTCCAATTGTGTGCAGATTACCCGCAGCTTTAGTCTAAAGATAATACACCAGTGAACCGTGTGTGAAAGCAACCTACACTGATCACTGAAAACTACAGGGCGGATATAAAAACCAAGAATTATGCCGTTTAATACACTGGCCTTTAGTACCACAAACTGCAGCCTCATGGTTACATTAAATTGGGAACTGCTGATCAAATAGTACGAAATCCAGTTTACAAATCTGACAGCCTTCAGTATTCCACAATTTGGATCCCACCAAAAAAGTACTCAATACTCAGCCCTTGTTGTGCGAGATTTGATTCATTCACCCGAACTGGACTTCCAAAGACCCAAGACTGGTTGTACACCCCGCACTCTGTAGTCTCTGCTCAATTGGTCATCATTTTCCATATGTAGACTTTTGCACTGGTATAACTTCATCTAAAAATCCATCCTTGGGTTGCTGCCCAAATATTTAACCATTTACATGAAGCACTGCAGTCACAGCCTATACGCTCCCAGGCTTTTATTACCTTCAACGTCGAGGGTCAAAGGTTTGTACAGAGCTTGCCCCCTCAAAGTGGAATACATTACAGCAGGACCTAAAACTGTCCAGCTTGATCCCACTAGAGGATTTTAAACTCACTTTTAGAGCCCTGGGAAAACATCTTTTTGAATGTTGTTCTTATTTTTAGTACTTTGGCATTTTAAGTCTATTTAGCACTTATGTTGAAATATTGTATGTACTATTTTGGTCAATCTTGTTAAAACTATTGAAATCTGTTTGTCCGTCTGTAAATGATGATGTGTTCGTCCCAAACAGGTCTCTCTTAAGAATGAGACCCTGTGTCACAATGAGATTACCTGTATAAATAAAGGTTATGAAAAAAAAATACATTTAGTTTGGCAGATTGAGCACTCGTTTTGACAGTTGCATTTACATCATTGCTTCAGCTGTTAGTTTGAAGAAATATAAAGTGTAACTTTCATGGCCAAATTATTAAAGGGACAGTTCAGATGTTTTGAAGTGTGGTTGTATGAGCTACTTCTCCATAGTCAGTGTGTCGGTAGTCTATTATTTTTGCTCCATGGTCTTCGAATAACTTGCAAAACGTGCTACATCTAAAAGATCTAGTCCCATTAAATGAATTTAAGGCCATGTTAAAATGCCACGTAACTCAAAAATGTAACTGCCACGTGTGACCTGTTCCTTTTCTCTGTGTGTGATGCTTGTTTGTTTTGACTATGCTGTATTTCTATTTAAAATGTAACTGGTGTGCCGTCTTGGCCAGGTCTCCCTCGGAAAAGAGATTTCAATCTCCAGAGACTGGTCAAATAAAGGTTAAATAGATAAAATAATCACTTCGGGATTGTTCAGGTGCCAAATGTCCGTCATTTCAGCCCAATGTCCACTTTCTTTGTGTTGTAATTCTAACCTCTGGTGGATTTCTGAGGACTATGGTTACCTGGTCCTCAGGTCTCTGCAGGGTAAATCCAGACAGCTAGCTAGACTATCTGTCCAATCTGAGGACTATGGTTACCTGGTCCTCAGGTCTCTGCAGGGTAAATCCAGACAGCTAGCTAGACTATCTGTCCAATCTGAGTCTTCTGTTGCACGACTAAAACAACTTTTGAGCGTACACATGTTCCACCAAAACAAGTTCCTTCCCATTTTGCAGAGGCACCGTTACTCCGTCTGGCTCTTGGCACCGCCCATTGTGATTGGTTTAAAGAAATTACAATAAACCAGAGCACGTCTTTCTCCCATCCCAGACTCGCCAGTGCGAGAGTCAATGCAGTAGCAGTAGCTCAGTCTGTAGGGAGTTGGGTTAGTAACGACAGGTTTAACCCTTGTCTTGTCTTCCATAAAAATAACTTTTTTCAACATTATTATTGCTTTTTCTGAATTTTTTTTCACTTTTTCAATGTTGTGGGTGCTTTTTTTTATGTTTTCATGTTATTTTTATTTTTGACTTATTTCAACTGAAAAAGGGTCAAATTTGACCCAAGGACTTAATGAGGGTTAAATCCCCTTATGGACCAAAGTACGGTGGTGGACTGGTAGCTGTAGAAGTGCCACCTCCAGGGCTCTGCTAAGGTGCTTTTGAGCATGGAACCAAACCCCCAACTGCTCAGCCATCGATAGCTGCAGCCCCCTCACTCTGACATCTCTCCATTGGTGCATGTATAAGACCCGAGCATGTGTGTGTGTTTTTCAGGCCTGTGTGTTCTAACAACAGAGTGAAAACCTTGTAATTTCCCTTTTGGGACTAATAAATTAGAAATAATAATTATTATTATTATTCAAGGCCACCACACTTCACATCACACAGGAGTTGCTGGTCTACCGCTGCCTCCAATGGTTCTTTAGGTTGCGTTATTGCGTGATTTTGGTGTTTTAAAGGGTTAGGAACCAACAAAACCAACAAACAAACTTACCAACTGAGGCAGCGGGAGACCACTAAAGCCGCATTCCTCGAAGAGCGGTTCTGGTCTATAAATCTACTCAATGAGTAGATTTGGTAACATATGTTTTTAATGTCAAATTCAAATCAGTGTTTCTCAAACTGTCTGCAAGTGACTCCAAAGTCTAACAGCTACAGCATAGATGTGTGGTTTTCAATAAGAAATAAACTCGTATGTAAATTCAAACTATCATTATTTAAATTGGCTGTTTTTTTTTTTCTTTGTTTTTTTTCAGACAACAATGACTCCAATTTACATCACTAATGGTCAGCGTGACATTTGAAGGAAATACTAAGGAATAAAGGTTACTTTTCCGGTCAACTGCCAAGATGGATTGATGATGATTGAGACAGACATTGTTTCCCTGATGTGTCAGCATGAGCAGCATCATCCTTCCTCATTAAGACAGTGACAGAGACAATGAGTGAGTCAGCTGTCATTTAATTTGGCTGTAATTTGTAATACACTGTTGAAGTAGGAGGCCTATTGTTTTGGGGCTAATTCTGGCATTTAGGTGGTCTGTGAGTTTTGGTTTTATTGGGTAAGTGGTCCTTGGTTTGAAAATGTTTACGAAACACTGTAAAAGGGTTACTTTGGATTCACTAACAGTCACACGGTAACACAAACTAACAGACCTTCCTCCACAGCACTGCGGAGGAGGGTCTAGGGAGTCCAAACAGCATTCTGGGATGGGAGAAAAACCTGCTCTGGTTTACTGACATTTCTTTAAACCCATCACAATGGTCATGGGGTTGTGCTAAGCGCCAGACATAGCCACGGTGCCACTGCAAAATAGCCTCGGGTGAAAATTGTACATTCACGTGCAACAGAAAACTCCGATTGGACAGAGAGTCTAGCTAGCTGTCTGGATTTACCCTGCAGAGATCTGAGGACCAGGTAACCATAGTCCTCAGATTGGACAGATAGTCTAGCTAGCTGTCTGGATTTACCCTGCAGAGATCTGAGGACCAGGTAACCATAGTCCTCAGAAATCCACCAGAGGTTAGAACGCACACAAAAAGACAGAGGAAGGTAATGGACATCTGGCCGAAAACAGTGAGACCGGGCAGAGTTTCCGGCGTCAACGAAGTGATCCCAGAAGTGGAACATCGTGGATGTAGACTAACTAACCGATGGAGGCAGCAGTAGAGCAGCAACTCCCGTGTTCTGTCAGGTGTTTGTCAAAGGAGTCTGGTGGCTTTGAAGAAAGCAGAGATGGATAAAACATGAAGGGTTCAGATGGGAAAACATACCTATCTATGCCCATGTTTTCAATCTTAAGACAAATATGAGTTGTTGTTTTGTTATTTGAGTCTGTATTAGTTTGATTTAATTTTTTTTTGTGATCAAATTTTATTATTTTTACATTTTTAAAGAAATAAACAGTGACAATTACAAATAATACACTGAAACAAGAACGCGTCCCAGGGCCAACAAAAATATACACAGTTTGATTTTATTTGAAGTATTTCGAATTGTGTTACCTGGATTTCGGTATAATTTACATGCAGCCTCCAACAAAACAGGTGAAGAAGAAAAGATACACAGATGGAGTTTATTAAATGAACACCAGGCCGAGCTTTATTCTCGTCATCTGCTACAGTAGGATTGACAAAGAATTGTCTTAAGCTTACATAGGAGAGCTACCAAACTGCATTATTCTGAATTCTCACCTACGCTTTAGAGCAATGCTACAGTGCATAGCAATTATAAAAATACATTTAGAGGGTGAATGGTCTGTAAACACGAAGGACGTGATGAGTTTGCTTCAACAGCTGATTTAAATAAGATCAGAAAACAATGAGAGCTCCCTTAAGTGAAAAACTTTAAACTAAAGCCAGTATTCAGTTAATCTCCTTGTAAACAGGGGTGTAGCCAGCACGAAGACATAAGAGCATAATAATAAAAACCAGTATAACTTGTTGTTGTGTCGGAGCTTCATGTGCCAGCGCTTTAAGGTCAAATTAGAGTGACAGCATGTTTACCAAGAAAATAACTAAATCACAAAATGTAGTTCTTATGTAGAGATTAGTCAGGGTTTCAACTTTTAACCAACAGCTCGTTGTTGGGAGGGTCTCAGAGACGAGATATATATGCATATTTTCAACAGACCTCACTGTGGACATTCACAGAAACACACTGCTTCTTCGGTAGACAATGGTCGGTTACACTTTACTTGAAGGTACCTACACAAGAGTAACATGACATGTGCCATGAACGCGTCATGAACATTATTAACAAGTCATAATTGTTCACGACATAATGCTTTTTTTAGTAAGTGTCATGACAAGTTAGGGTTGGGGTTATGGTTAGACTGTGTCCAACAGTGTCATGTCACTCTTATGTACACTCACCTATAGGATTATTAGGAACACCATACAAATACTGTGTTTGACCCCCTTTTGCCTTCAGAACTGCCTTAATTCTACGTGGCATTGATTCAACAAGGTGCTGGAAGCATTCTTTAGAAATGTTGGCCCATATTGAGAGGATAGCATCTTGCAGTTGATGGAGATTTGTGGGATGCACATCCAGGGCACAAAGCTCCCATTCCACCACATCCCAAAGATGCTCTATTGGGTTGAGATCTGGTGACTGTGGGTGCCATTTTAGTACAGTGAACTCATTGTCATGTTCAAGAAACCAATTAGAAATGATGTGAGCTTTGTGACATGGTGCATTATCCTGCTGGAAGTAGCCATCAGAGGATGGGTACATGGTGGCCATAAAGGGATGGACATGGTCAGAAACAATGCTCAGGTAGGCCGGGGCATTTAAACCATGCCCAATTGGCACTAAGGGGCCTAAAGTGTGCCAAGAAAACATCCCCCACACCATTACACCCCCACCACCAGCCTGCACAGTGGTAACAAGGCATGATGGATCCATGTTCTCATTCTGTTTACGCCAAATTCTGACTCTACCATCTGAAGGTCTCAACAGAAACCAGACTCATCAGACCAGGCAACATTTTTCCAGTCTTCAACTGTCCAATTTTGGTGAGCTCTTGCAAATTGTAGCCTCTTTTTCCTATTGGTAATGGAGATGAGTGGTACCCGGTGGGGTCTTCTGCTGTTGTAGCCCCCCCCCCTCAAGGTTGTGTGTGTTGTGTCTTCACAAATGCTTTGCTGCATACCTCGGTTGTAACAAGTGGTTATTTCAGTCAAAGTTGCTCTTCTATCAGCTTGAATCAGTCGGCCCATTCTCCTCTGACCTCTAGCATCAACGAGGCATTTCCCCAGGACTGCTGCATACTGGATGTTTTTCCCTTTTCACACCATTCTTTGTAAACCCTAGACATGGTTGTGGGTGTAAATCCCAGTAACTGAGCAGATTGTGAAATACTCAGACCGGCCCGTCTGGCACCAACAACCATGCCACAATCCAAATGTCTTAAATCACCTTTCTTTCCCATTCTGACATTCAGTTTGGAGTTCAGGAGATGGTCTGGACCAGGACCACACCCCTAAATGCATTGAAGCAACTGAGAAATTGAACAGGTGTTCCTAATAATCCTTTAGGTGAGTGTAGACAGTCCCATGAAAATTGTTGACAGCTCCTTGTCTCAGTCTCTTTGTCTCTGTCCACCCGGCCCTAACAACAACAACAACAACAAAGATAATGCTGATCTTACTCCAGGCGACTTTTCCAGCGACTCCTCTGTCACAGACTATTTTCTGATATCTGAATGAAATCATGAGTCTTGCTAGAGTTGGGGAGCGCTCCGGTCGTCTCAATCGTTTCGTGTAAGGCGGTCATGAACCTCAGTCCGAGTCTGTCTTATGTCTTATTCCTGTCTTGATGTTCCCACAAAATTAAACGTGTTTGATATTATCGTCAGTTTCCAGTCTTGGTGGTAAAATCTTCTAGTCTGGGACTAAAACTCACTGCCTTTATGGCAGATTGTCTTTAGACGTGAAAGAGTGTCAGACTTTACTCTTTAAATCTTCTCTTGTGTCTTTCATTGCATGGTAAGGTAAGGCAAGGCAAGGCAGCTTTATTTGTAGAGCACATTTCAGCAACAGGGCAATTCAAAGTGCTTTACACAAAATCAGTTAAAAAAAAAACGTGGTAATGGTAATGTGAAACTACTGTAAAATTAAAATTAAATACACAAATTTATAAATAAAAACAAGCAAAATACACTGAAAACTAAAATTAAATTGAAAATTCAAAACTATAACAACCCTGGCACTGCCACAGCCATTCCACCTGTACTAAGCCTGAATTGTAATTTTCACTGGTACCCTACTGGCTTTGCATCACAAAAGCACGACAATAAGACAATAAAGAAAGTTCAGTTTACTTAAACAGTCCAGGCAGGGTCAAAAACCATGAGGTCAGTCACACAGGATAACACATCTGAAGAGGGGCGGGCAGAATCCAAGGTCCAAAAAATAAAAATAAAAGGCAAATATGATCTGAATATGCTGGAGAACTCGGCAGTAACACACAAGACAATCTGGGCCTGGGATGGTTAAAATGCTGAGGGACTAATGAGGGAATGGGCTGCAGGTGAGGAATGGAAACCAGGTGAGGTCGTAGGGAGGACAACTCAAAACCAGATGAAAACAAACAGGGAGTCCGTGCACAAAGCCCCCGTCTATTCCCTTCATTGGCTGTGTGTCTCATTTATGTTGGGAGTAACTAACTTCAGTACTTAGTTAATGCGAGTACCCAGATGTTGAAATTACCAAAAACGCCAATTCCTACTAGTACGTACTACTAGTCGTGATAAATCAGTGAAGCGCAACACTTTCCTAACTCTGCATCAGTCTTAAAGTCCTTCAGGCTCTAAGCTGGCTTCATCTTTCAAATGCACCTCCAACATTTACCCGTGTTTGACCACGAGTCTGGTCATGCAATTATTTAGAAAGATGCCTGGATTTATTTTTTTAGGTTCAGCAGAATAAATCTGTTGTTCCTTTTTGTTTGGCTGCTGCGTAATGTGATGTGTAACGATGACTCTGAAACTTTAAAATTTGAACAACAAAATAAAATATTACAATAAGCCTGCTGTTGGAATAAGGAGACATGGGTTAGCTTTTATAGCCCAGAGGCTCAGCTGACAACCCTCGGTCAACACAGCCCATAAACAGGCTGAACTGTAGAACATTACAGAAGCTCTCTCACACTGAGACGATCAAATCATATCGACGCTGCTGCTGTACGATGGCTACAGGTATTAACAGGGTTTCCTCTGTCGTGGGAAACCTGGAAAAGTCATGCAATTTCAAAATCTCATTGTCCAGGCCTTGAAAAGTCATGGACTTGTTATGGTTGGTGGAGAAGGTTGGACCCAAATGCAGAAATGACAAGCAGGGTAATAAGCTTGAGTCTTTTTAAACAAAAATCCATAAAACAGAAGGTCATGATATCCTTCACAAAAAAGACAAGAAACAAAGATGAACTGGAACCGAGGGAATAAACAGAAAACAGGCAGCGAAATCCACAGCACACTGACTCAGAGGATTACTACAATGATCTGAGCCAAGACAAGGGATGGTATGATGTATTAGGGACCACTAAGGTCTATATAAAAGAGACTTCAGATACAGTATTAGGGGACCACTAAGGTCTATATAAAAGAGACTTCAGATACAGTATTAGGGGACCACTAAGGTCTATATAAAAGAGACTTCAGATACAGTATTAGGGGACCACTAAGGTCTATATAAAAGAGACTTCAGATACAGTATTAGGGGACCACTAAGGTCTATATAAAAGAGACTTCAGATACAGTATTAGAGGACCACTAAGGTCTATATAAAAGAGACTTCAGATACAGTATTAGGGGACCACTAAGGTCTATATAAAAGAGACTTCAGATACAGTATTAGGGGACCACTAAGGTCTATATAAAAGAGACTTCAGATACAGTATTAGGGGACCACTAAGGTCTATATAAAAGAGACTTCAGATACAGTATTAGGGGACCACTAAGGTCTATATAAAAGAGACTTCAGATACAGTATTAGGGGACCACTAAGGTCTATATAAAAGAGACTTCAGATACAGTATTAGAGGACCACTAAGGTCTATATAAAAGAGACTTCAGATACAGTATTAGGGGACCACTAAGGTCTATATAAAAGAGACTTCAGATACAGTATTAGGGGACCACTAAGGTCTATATAAAAGAGACTTCAGATACAGTATTAGGGGACCACTAAGGTCTATATAAAAGAGACTTCAGATACAGTATTAGGGGACCACTAAGGTCTATATAAAAGAGACTTCAGATACAGTATTAGGGGACCACTAAGGTCTATATAAAAGAGACTTCAGATACAGTATTAGAGGACCACTAAGGTCTATATAAAAGAGACTTCAGATACAGTATTAGGGGACCACTAAGGTCTATATAAAAGAGACTTCAGATACAGTATTAGAGGACCACTAAGGTCTATATAAAAGAGACTTCAGATACAGTATTAGGGGACCACTAAGGTCTATATAAAAGAGACTTCAGATACAGTATTAGGGGACCACTAAGGTCTATATAAAAGAGACTTCAGATACAGTATTAGGGGACCACTAAGGTCTATATAAAAGAGACTTCAGATACAGTATTAGGGGACCACTAAGGTCTATATAAAAGAGACTTCAGATACAGTATTAGGGACCACTAAGGTCTATATAAAAGAGACTTCAGATACAGTATTAGGGGACCACTAAGGTCTATATAAAAGCATCCAAAAATCACCATGTCATGGGACCTTTAAAGCAGCAACACATTGTAGTAATACGTAATATGAAATGATATTGCCTCAAACACCAGCATTACATTTTACTTTACTGAAAGGCAATTTTACAGAATGAGGAGCTCTTGAACAAAAACTCTCTGCTCTTCTCTTCCTCCTTTTCCTTTGTCTATTTTTTCTCTGCAGTGTGTACATGAGTCCTGATTCAACCTAGGGCGTTTAATTAACAGTATTAATGAAGACTGTGGCTTATTTCATGACGCTTTAGTGTTAATAAAACACCCTGGCAAATATTCATATGCAAATAAGTATTTAGGCAATTATTCTAACTACAATAATTACAGTACATTGTCACCTGTCATACACAAACAATAACATTAGATGACTATGTCTATCTTGGCATCCACACACCATCACTAAAGGAGGTCTACGTTGTCTTTTCAGAGCTGTCACTTCATCATGGCTTGTGATTCCTGCTACCAGTCTTGGCTCCAGTTCAGACTCCCGGTGCATTGCGGCACATTCTTCTCTGCTAATGGCTTCCTAAGCACAAAACCTGTCCAACTGACATTTATGCATAACAGCAACCCCAGTGTGTATGCGTGATAATTAGGATGTGTGCACTACAGAGCCTTTTCACTTCTCCTTGAGTCTCTCAGTGCGATGCCCGCTGGGGGAGTATTATTTTTAGCTCTTTGGTCTTTGATTAAAATATGACTCTTCTGCTGACCTTCACACCTGCTGCAGCTCTGCCAGGTCTGCGGGAACAGGGCCACTTGATAAATAAAGAGCTGCCACCAGAAACGCTGACAAGATGCAATCAATTCTCAACGCGCTGGACCTAGACCAGCATCTGCATGGTCTCTGTGAGGCTGCTGCTGGAGAAATCTGCTCATCCTTTTTCTGCAAACTGATGTCATCATTCATATCTGTAACCTCAGGCCAGTGGTGGACTCCAGCTGTCTGAAGGGCTACGAAAATTAAAAGGGTTTTCTAGCACAGTGTTTTTCAAATGGGGGTGCGCGTGCCCCTAGGGGTACTTTGGAGCACTGCAGAGGGTACGTGAGATTTTAAAAAAATATGTTATTATATTATGTAATTCATAATTCCTTGAAGAATTATACTATTATAGTAAATTAAATCAGGAATGGATTTGAAACAGCAGCATTTACATGTTTTTAAGTTACAAAGTTGTTGTTTAGTCAATTGGACCGGGGCGGTGCAGCGCTGTAATGTTCCTCTTTATACAGGCTTTTGTCCCCAAAAAATGCTATTTCACAGGGGGTACATTATTATTCCGCCCTCCTACGTACTTCCGCTCAATTTTCATTTTCCTTAAGTACACCGTCTGGGTTTGCGGTATATTCACGGGGTTTTCTCTCAGCCAAACATTTTTTTCCAATCAGCGAACCTCAACGATGATGTTGAGGTTTGATAACCTTCGGTGAGTTTCATACTAATGGCGGCGGAGAAAGATGCGAGCGAAGCCGTTCGGTCCGTTGTGGCAACGCTGCCTAATATCCAGAAATTAAAGCCCGAGCAAGAACAATCTTTGCTGAGTTCTGTTGGCATCCAGGATGTGGTGGCCCTCCTCCACATGGGGTGTAGGAAAAGTTTGAATTTCCAGCTCGCTCTGTTAGTGGTGAAGGAGTTGGCTAAGGCTAGGACCAGGGTAATGGATCAGAGTCTGGTAGGACCAGACTAATGGACCAGAGTCTGATAGGACCAGGCTAGTGGACCAGAGTCTGGTAGGACCAGGGTAATGGACCAGAGTCTGGTAGGACCAGGCTAATGGACCAGAGTCTGGTAGGACCAGGCTAATGGACCAGAGTCTGATAGGACCAGGCTAATGGACCAGAGTCTGGTAGGACCAGGCTAATGGACCAGAGTGTGGTAGGACCAAGCTAATGGACCAGAGTGTGGTAGGACCAGGCTAATGGACCAGAGTCTGGTAGGACCAAGCTAATGGACCAG
The DNA here is from genome assembly GCA_013375575.1 of Percina caprodes. Classification (NCBI taxonomy): domain Eukaryota; kingdom Metazoa; phylum Chordata; class Actinopteri; order Perciformes; family Percidae; genus Percina; species Percina caprodes. The sequence goes on along the minus strand of JABXJD010001925.1, from coordinate 5,148 downwards.
AGTCTGGTAGGACCAGGCTAATGGACCAGAGTCTGGTAGGACCAGGCTAATGGACCAGAGTCTGATAGGACCAGGCTAGTGGACCAGAGTCTGGTAGGACCAGGCTAGTGTACCAGAGTCTGGTAGGACCAGGCTAATGGACCAGAGT
>JABXJD010000640.1:225000-227500 GCA_013375575.1 Percina caprodes | reverse complement strand
GAGATGCTAACGAGAGACTTCTGTAGGTCTGAAGTAGCCTCCGAGATGCTAACGAGAGACTTCTGTAGCGTCCGAAGTAGCCTCCGAGATGCTAACGAGAGACTTCTGTAACGTCCAAGTAGCCTCCGAGATGCTAACGAGAGACTTCTGTAGCGTCCAGTAGCCTCCGAGATGCTAACGATAGACTTCTGTAGCGTCCGAAGTAGCCTCCGAGATGCTAACGAGAGACTTCTGTAGCGTCCGGTAGCCTCCGAGATGCTAACGAGAGACTTCTGTAGCGTCCGAAGTAGCCTCCGAGATGCTAACGAGAGACTTCTGTAGCGTCCGAAGTAGCCTCCGAGATGCTAACGAGAGACTTCTGTACGTCCGAAGTAGCCTCCGAGATGCTAACGAGAGACTTCTGTAGGTCCGAAGTAGCCTCCGAGATGCTAACGAGAGACTTCTGTAGGTCCGAAGTAGCCTCCGAGATGCTAACGAGAGACTTCTGTAACGTCCGAAGTAGCCTCCGAGATGCTAACGAGAGACTTCTGTAACGTCCGGTAGCCTCCGAGATGCTAACGAGAGACTTCTGTAACGTCCGAAGTAGCCTCCGAGATGCTAACGAGAGACTTCTGTAAGTCCGAAGTAGCCTCCGAGATGCTAACGAGAGACTTCTGAAGCGTCGAAGTAGCCTCCGAGATGCTAACGAGAGACTTCTGTAACGTCCGAAGTAGCCTCCGAGATGCTAACGAGAGACTTCTGTAGCGTCCGAAGTAGCCTCCGAGATGCTAACGAGAGACTTCTGTAGCGTCCGAAGTAGCCTCCGAGATGCTAACGAGAGACTTCTGTAGCGTCCGAAGTAGCCTCCGAGATGCTAACGAGAGACTTCTGTAGCGTCCGAAGTAGCCTCCGAGATGCTAACGAGAGACTTCTGTAGCGTCCGAAGTAGCCTCCGAGATGCTAACGAGAGACTTCTGTAGCGTCCGAAGTAGCCTCCGAGATGCTAACGAGAGACTTCTGTAGCGTCCGAAGTAGCCTCCGAGATGCTAACGAGAGACTTCTGTAGGTCCGAAGTAGCCTCCGAGATGCTAACGAGAGACTTCTGTGTCCAAGTAGCCTCCGAGATGCTAACGAGAGACTTCTGTAGCGTCCAAGTAGCCTCCGAGATGCTAACGAGAGACTTCTGTAACGTCCGAAGTAGCCTCCGAGATGCTAACGAGAGACTTCTGTAGCGTCCGAAGTAGCCTCCGAGATGCTAACGAGACCTGTACGTCCGAAGTAGCCTCCGAGATGCTAACGAGAGACTTCTGTAGGCCCGAAGTAGCCTCAGAGATAACGAGAGACTTCTGTAACGCCTGAAGTAGCCTCCGAGATGCTAACGAGAGACTTCTGTAGCGTCTGAAGTAGCCTCCGAGATGCTAACGAGAGACTTCTGTAGCGTCTGAAGTAGCCTCCGAGATGCTAACGAGAGACTTCTGTAGCGTCTGAAGTAGCCTCCGAGATGCTAACGAGAGACTTCTGTAGCGTCTGAAGTAGCCTCCGAGATGCTAACGAGAGACTTCTGTAACGTCTGAAGTAGCCTCCGAGATGCTAACGAGATACTTCTGTAACATCTGAAGTAGCCTCCGAGATGCTAACGAGAGACTTCTGTAACGTCTGAAGTAGCCTCCGAGATGCTAACGAGAGACTTCTGTAGCGTCTGAAGTAGCCTCCGAGATGCTAACGAGAGACTTCTGTAACGTCTGAAGTAGCCTCCGAGATGCTAACGAGAGACTTCTGTAACGTCTGAAGTAGCCTCCGAGATGCTAACGAGAGACTTCTCTAACGTCTGAAGTAGCCTCCGAGATGCTAACGAGAGACTTCTCTAACGTCTGAAGTAGCCTCCGAGATGCTAACGAGAGACTTCTATAAGATACACTATTAGAAAAGTATGCAGAAATACTATATAATACTACATATACTATGTATTTATATAATATAATGTACTGTGTATGACAGAATTACAGTGATATGTACAAAATTCTGTCTAGAGAATAGACTAAAAGTGACTTTTCCCACGGTGTCCCACAGGCCCTGAACACACCACAGGCCCTGAACACACCACAGGCCCTGAACACACCACAGGCCCTGAACACACCACAGGCCCTGAACACACCACAGGCCCTGAACACACCACAGGCCCTGAACACACCACAGTGGGATCTGGCCTGTGGTGTGTTCAAGCCTTTGATCTGACGATGGAAAACTACTAAAAATAATAATAACGGCTGTTAAAATGTGTTAAATCATGACGCAGCAGAAGTGTTGGGGAGCTTATCTGAGATTAGCAGCTTAATGTCGGCGTTTCCCCCCCGCAGCAGATTATTCATTACACTGAAGCATTGTTGTCCCCACAAAGCACCACAGGGACTCTGACACCCCCGCATGCAGCCGTTATTATAGATTATAGACAGCATGAGGACAACATGAGGACAACATGAGGACAACATGAAGACAACATGAGGACAACATGAGGACAACA
>JABXJD010000640.1:200000-220000 GCA_013375575.1 Percina caprodes | reverse complement strand
ATTATTTTTTTTATAAATAAACAACAACAAAAACAGCAAGCATGTCTTGAAAAATGCAAGGTTTTGGGATTTAAAAAAGTGCAAAAAACTCGAGAATAAATATAGATTAAAGGATAGAAAATAAAATAAACACATGAAATAATTTTTAAAAATATATTAATTTGATAAAGTACATGTTAAGATATATAATGTACATATTATACAGGTAAAAAAAACAAAAACAAACTATTATTGTATCACTTAACCGACGAAAGGGAATGAGACATAGCTCCGCCCATCACGCTTTTCCGGCTCGAGGATTGGTGGAAATTAAAAGAACGCTGCCGTCTCAACGGAGCACTGGGCTGTCAATCAAAAAGAGGCGGGCTTTACAGCTAGAATGATATATTCCAGATAGTTAACAAAGTAAGCAGTGGAGGAGAGAAGGGACCCGGCGGCTCGCTAGCAGCTAGTTATCATCACTTCTCCGAGGAGACGAACTGGAGGAGTTTTCACAACAGTTTTGGGGAAATGGAGGAAGAGAACCGCGAGCAGATGAGACCCCTACTCACATCTGTAAGTTTCCCCTCAACTGATTAAGTTAGCCCGGCTGCTAGCGTCTCCTCCGCGCGCTGTGAATCATCCTAGAAACTGGAGGCTATTTTCTCAACATGGTGTCTGCTGTGAGACAACAAAAAAGCTCCGTGTGTGAAGTAAAATGTCCGAGTTGTCTGTTTGTGGAGGGGTAACTTGTCAGCCCGGTTGGAAGAAACAATTGCCCCCGGTCGGCAAACGGCTGCTTTTGTTTTTATGCGACCACGCTTTTTGCCAGGAAGTGAAGTAATGATGCGCGTTCGTTTGACCGTACGGTACCCGCTTATAAAATCAGGTGATTCTAGCTTTTGGAGGCTGGCGCCACATTTGTGTAGGTTCTGAAATCCGATAAAAAGTGTGATTTGACTTGTGAACAACTGCTCTGCAATTCGGCATGAATTGCATCCACCCAGCGGTACTCTTTTTGTGGATAACTTTCAAGTTGTTGGTTTGCTTACCTATCTTTCCTATCAGCGTCTCTACCGCCGAAATACACGCTTCTGGGTGGTAGCGGCTGATTTGAACAACTGAATCAAAGTCTTTTTTTATTAAAAACGGGCTGATAAAAGTCCTGTTTCTATGCCGAACATAAGATTCCTCTGTAGTTAATCAGAACTAATGAGTTAATTTGTTGTACAACGTACACAGTTTTGCCGGTAAGCACACAAGCACAAAAATCACGAATTTAACCAATGGAGTTTGGTTCAGACTGTTATCGTTATCACTTGTTTCTGTAAGTGGCAAGAAGACTGCCCGGCCTAATCCACTTTATCATAACCTCGTTGAAGTGTTCTTGAGGAATGCAGTTAATCTCACATTTATACCCCCCACCCCACCGAAAAACTATTGGCAGAACACGTGACTATGACTAGTGTTGTGACTGGATGGAGTGATTTAGCAGGGGAAGATGGCTCGAAGCTTGACAAACTAATGCCCAGTTTACGTGCCCTTTAGCAAGGCACCAGTTGTAATGCTGCTGACTGAGAGGATCCTGCCTTATGTGGCATGCTGCTGTTAACGTGGGGATTGGAAATGAGTCCGTTCTTGCATAAGGAGAGAAAATAAAGGCAAAATTCGTTCAATACATTACGAATTGCAAGTCTGTCTCTCTCTTTTTGGTCATTTTTGTTGCCGTTGGGGTTGTTTTTGCGTCTTTTTCACATAGTTTTGGACCGCTGTTGTTATCTTTAACTGTTGGAAAGCTAGAGCGGATACTACTCACAAAGCTTAAAGACAAAACTTAAAGCTAAAGAAGTCCAACTGCAATTATCAGATGTTAAAAATAGTCATTTAGTCACATTTATTAGGGTTAGCAGCGTGTCTGGTCTCATCAGCAGCAGACGTCTCCACTCGAAAACATTAGAAGCAGGAAAAGTTGAGAAATACACACACACACACACACACAGATATACACACACACAGAGATATACACACACACAGAGATATACACACACACAGAGATATACACACACACACAGAGATATACACACACATACACACAGAGATATATACACACACAGAGATATACACACACACAGAGATATACACACACACAGAGATATACACACACACAGAGATATACACACACACACAGAGATATACACACACATACACACAGAGATATATACACACACAGAGATATATACACACACAGAGATATACACACACACAGAGATATACACACACATACACACAGAGATATACACACAGAGACATACACACACATACACACAGAGATATACACACATACACACAGAGATACACATACGCACAGAGACACACACAGCGATATACACACACATACGCACAGAGAGACACACACACATACACACAGAGATATACACATACGCACAGAGAGACACACACAGCGATATACACACACATACGCACAGAGAGACATACACACACACACATACACACAGAGATATACACATACGCACAGAGAGACACACACAGCGATATACACACACATACGCACAGAGAGACATACACACAGAGATTTACACACATACACACAGAGATTTACACACATACACACAGAGATTTACACACATACACACAGAGACATACACACAGAGATATACACACATACGCACAGAGAGACACACACAGCGATATACACGCACAGAGAGACACACACGCACACAGAGACACACACGCACACACAGAGACACACACAGCGATATACGCACCGAGAGACACACACAGAGATATACGCACACATACTCACAGATACACACACATACACACAGCGATATACACACACAGATATACACACACATACACACAGAGACACACACACAGAGATATGCACACACATACACACAGAGACACACACACATACGCACAGAGACACACACACAGAGATATACACACACATACACACAGAGATATGCACACACAGAGACACACACAGATATACACACACACGTGTGTGTATGTTAGTGTGTGTTAGTGTGTGTGTGTTAACTGGCGGGACTCGCCTGCGCTCTAGTGTTTAATCCGCCGCTGACTTCCTGTCTGTAGACGCTCCATGGAAACAGAGGTGAGCCACTTCACCCCTGTAGACGCTCCATACAGAGGTGAGCCACCCCACCCCGGTGCCGTGAACAATGTGGAGCAGACGCTCCGCTCAGCGGCTCATTGTTTGGGTGCAGCTGGAGGCGGAAGTGGCTTCTCTCTGACGGTTTCCACGCAACAACAACACAACGCTCATCAGGCCCTTTGATCCAGCGCAGCAGAATGGGGGGGGCAGGCGGGGGCAGGCAGGGGGGGCAGGCAGAAGTGTTTCAGGTCAGCTGTTAAAATGTAGACCTGAGATCAGCTGAGATTTTTGAGACAACTTATTTAAAGGTCCCATGGCATGAAATGCCACCCCCCCCCCCAGCCTGCCTATGGCCCCCAGCCTGCCTATGGCCCCCAGTGGCTAGAAATGGTGATAGGTGTAAACCGAGCCCTGGGTATCCTGCTCTGCCTTTGAGAAAATGAAAGCTCAGATGGGCCGATCTGGAATCTTCCCCTTATGAGGTCATAAGGGGAAAGGTTACCTCCCCTTTCTCTTTCATGTTCCCATTTATTTATTCGTCTTTAAGGTCCTACAACCATTTTAACCTTCAAATGACCTCAATGCAGGACAAATATTCCAATAAGCCAGTTCATCTTGAATACTACTACTACTACTACTACTGATGATGATAATAATAATAATAATAATAATAATAATAATGATAATATTATTGAGGTTCTTATCTTGACTGTAACACCAGAGTTGATGTTTTCAGCTTTTCTAGAAATAGAACCTGTAGAAATGTCCGCAGGTCTCTGAGGTTGTCTCTGGTTTCAGAGTGTCCTCCTGAGTCCTCCTGAGTCCTCCAGAGTCTGGTCTCCATAGTTGTGTCGAGGCGTCCCCGGTAACGCGTAGACGTCAGCGGACTCGTCCCCGGGCGTCCCGGCAACGTCTCTGGGGGACGTTGGACTGGATCCTGTCGGTCTGCTGGGAAACAGAATTGTGTGTGTGTGTGTGTGTGTGTGTGTGTGTGTGTGTGTGTGTGTGTGTGTGTAAAGTAATCCTTTCCTGTACTCAAGTAGAAGTACAACCAGCGCAAAGTGGACATGGAAACAGGCTGTCCCCATGTTGCCCCCCTGTTGTCCTCATGTTGTCCCCATGTTGTCCCCATGTTCCTCATGTTGTCCCCATGTTCCTCATGTTGTCCTCATGTTGTCCTCATGTTGCCCTCATGTTTTCTTTATGTTGCCCCCATGTTGCCCCCATGTTGTCCCCATGTTGTCCCCATGTCGTCCCCATGTTGTCCTCATGTTGCCCCCATGTTGCCCCCATGTTGCCCCCATGTTGCCCTCATGTTGTCCTCATGTTGTCCTCATGTTGCCCTCATGTTTTCTTTATGTTGTCCCCATGTTCCTCATGTTGCCCCCATGTTCCTCATGTTGTCCCCATGTTCCTCATGTTGTCCTCATGTTGTCCTCATGTTGCCCTCATGTTTTCTTTATGTTGCCCCCATGTTGCCCCCATGTTGTCCCCATGTTGTCCCCATGTCGTCCCCATGTTGTCCTCATGTTGTCCTCATGTTGCCCCCATGTTGCCCCCATGTTGCCCTCATGTTGCCCTCATGTTTTCTTTATGTTGTCCCCATGTTCCTCATGTTGCCCCCATGTTCCTCATGTTGTCCCCATGTTCCTCATGTTGTCCTCATGTTGTCCTCATGTTGTCCTCATGTTGCCGAGGGGGGCTGGGGGGTAAAAACGGGACAATACGATGTCAAGATAACAACCTCTATGCAGAGAGACAAAAACATCACGTAAAGACCACAAAGATTTCTCAATAGTCTCATATTTAACTTCAGATATGATATCAGAGTATCTGCCCCAGGGCAAGAGACTCAGACATTTACCCTCACTGGGTAAAGTCTCACTTTTACTCTCAATACTATTTCAAAAACACTTCAATTTGGTTTCAAATGCTATAAAATTGAATAAGACGCCCCAAAATTAATGAAAGTAGAGATTTGTACTTGGCAAAGAGCGTTGTGTGGAATCAATCATGTTATTTTGGGGAATTAAAAAGAACATTGATATAGGACAACATGAGGACAACATGAGGACAACATGAGGACAACATGAGGACAACATGGGGGCAACATGAGGACAACATGAGGACAACATGAGGGCAACATGAAGACAACATGGGGACAACATGAGGACAACATGAGGACAACATGAGGACAACATGGGGACAACATGGGGGCAACATGAGGACAACATGGGGACAACAGGAGGACAACATGAGGACAACATGAGGGCAACATGAAGACAACATGGGGACAACATGAGGACAACATGAGGACAACATGAGGACAACATGGGGACAACATGAGGACGACATGTTGACAGTTGCTGACGTGCACCTCCCCAAAAGGAAGCGTTGTTTCCTTTTTAGGATTTTTTTTTCTAGCAGTGGTCTGTCCCCCCTTCCCCCTAATCTTTAATGTATGAAACGGGACATAGAGACTTTTTTAATGACATTACCTAACTTGTGAGGACCGTTTCCTTCCGTCTCTGCAGTCTGGCGTCTTGGCTCTACGGTGTGTTTCAGGGTTGTTTCACTTGAGTTCACTTGAGTTCAGTGCGTCCGGTTCTTCTTCTGCAGTTGTTGCCCCTCCTCTCTCTTCCTCTTCTTCTTCTTCTTCTTCCTGCTGTGTTTGCAGACTCCAGCTCAGTGAAGCAACGCGCGGCTATAAATACACACCGCAGCAGCAGCAGCACCCGAGGGCGTCTGGGCTCCAGCTGCTGACTGTGTCCTCCTCGTCAGACTGTTGCTTCTCGCTGTTGTTGTGGACGTGCGTGCGGGGGCTTCTGTTTGGGGTCGGAGTTGTGGGGGGGTTGGTTGGTCGGTCTTGGACGGAGCACCCATGGGAGACTACTGGGGAGACATAGCGAGTCAGAGGGTGGCCCGAGCCATGTCGCTGGTACGTGTCCTCCGCCGAGAAAACGCTCTGTCTCTCTCTGTCTCTTTGTCTCTCTCTGTCTCTTTGTCTCTCTCTGTCTCTTTGTCTCTCTCTGTCTCTCTCTGTCTCTCTGTCTCTCTGTCTCTTTGTCTCTTTCTGTCTCGTGTTTCCAGTAATGTTCACGTCATGTGGTCTCAGTTAGCACACACACACACACTCGTATACACACACACTCACACACATACACACACACACTCGTATACACACACTCACACACACATACACACACACACTCGTATATACACACACACACACACTCACTCATACGCGCGCGCGCTCACACACAGACTCAAACTCATACACACACACACACACACAGACTCAAACTCATACACACGCACACACACAGACTCAAACTCACACTCATACACATACACGCGCGCGCACACACGCAGACTCACACTCATACACATACACGCGCGCGCACACACGCAGACTCACACTCATACACACGCACAGACTCAAACTCACACTCACACACTTGTACACTCACGAAAACACACACACAGACTTGCACTCACCCACTCCTACAGACACACACACACACACACACACACTTGTACACTCGCAAAAACACAGACTCAAACTCACACACTCATACACACAATTGTACACTTGCGAAAACACACAAACGCACACAGACTTGCACTCACACACTCATACAGAAACACACACTTGTACACTCGCTAAAACAGACGCGCACACACACACACACACACACACACAGACTCAAACTCGCACTCACACACACTTGCGAAAAAACACCCGAGCCAGCGGGAGACAAGTTGCACATTGTTCTGTGGTGATGACTAAATGACTGTTGAAGCTAATCAGGCCCCAACAGTTAGGGAAGTGAGACAGAAAGTGACGGATCACAACTGAGGCCCCCTCCACCACACACACACACACACACACACACACACACACACACAATGTAATAGCTGGGGCAGTTTCCGTGCTAACCCTCCATCAGACACATTTTCTTTGTTTCTATTTAACTTGGACCCATTGTCCCCTCCGACGCTCCGGTCTCACGCTCAACTAGGGCAATAGATCTAGAACTCTGGGCTAGATTTGTCCTCATGTTGTTTTCATGTTGCCCTCATGATGTCTTCATGATGTCTTCATGATGTCTTCATGTTGTCTTCATGTTGTCCTCATGTTGTCCCCATGTTGTCCCCATGTTGTCCTCATGTTGTCCTCATGTTGTCCTCATGTTGCCCTCATGTTGCCCTCATGTTGCCCTCATGTTGCCCTCATGTTGTCCCCATGTTGCCCTCATGTTGTCCCCATGTTGCCCTCATGTTGCCCTCATGTTGCCCTCATGTTGCCCTCATGTTGTCTTCATGTTGTCCCCATGTTGTCCCCATGTTGTCCCCATGTTGTCCCCATGTTGTCCTCATGTTGCCCTCATGTTGCCCTCATGTTGTCCCCATGTTGCCCTCATGTTGCCCTCATGTTGCCCTCATGTTGCCCTCATGTTGCCCTCATGTTGCCCTCATGTTGTCTTCATGTTGTCTTCATGTTGTCTTCATGTTGTCTTCATGTTGTCCTCATGTTGTCCTCATGTTGTCCTCATGTTGTCCTCATGTTGTCCTATATCAATGTTCTTTTTAATTCCCCAAAATAACATGATTGATTCCACACAACGCTCTTTGCCAAGTACAAATCTCTACTTTCATTAATTTTGGGGCGTCTTATTCAATTTTATAGCATTTGAAACCAAATTGAAGTGTTTTTGAAATAGTATTGAGAGTAAAAGTTGACATATTCCAGTCTGTGATTATCATCAACATCCATTCCTTTAATTTTAGTCTCAATAATTCATCATTTCTGCTTTTCTAACTCAAACATTAGGTATAATTTCCTATAAATGAGGTTTATTGACCATAAATTCCAAAAATAACTAAAACTAAAGTTAATAAGTTAGTGTTACGTAGTGTTGAAAAGGTCAAAGTGACAAACATTGACTAAAACCCGTCAAGTGTTGAAAAAAGAGACAAAAACGTAATAAAAAGTTAAAAGCATCAACAAAAGTGTTGATTTCCAACTTTGACGAGAAGACAACACGAAGGTTAAATATTAAATATTGGAGGGAAAGTGAAACCCTAAATAGTCTTGACACTGTCCTGTATAAGACCTTTATTCTGTCCTGGACTCCGTCTTGACTCGGACTCTAACCTTTTTGGACTCGGACTCAAACCTTTTTGGACTCGGTCTTGACTCGGACTCGAACCTCTTTGGACTCGGACTCGAACCTTTTTGGACTCGGTCTTGACTCGGACCTCTTTGGACTCGGTCTTGACTCGGACTCGAACCTCTTTAGACTCGGTCTTGACTCGGACTCGAACCTCTTTAGACTCGGTCTTGACTCGGACTCGAACCTCTTTAGACTCGGTCTTGACTCGGACTCGAACCTTTTTGGACTCGGTCTTGACTCGGATTCAACTAGTCCTGGTCTTGGACTTGTCTTGGACTCGACTAAGGTGGTCTTTTCTACAGCCCTGATTGATACAGTATTGCCCCCCCCCCACCCCCAGTGAAAACCATGTCTAAGTATTAGAACTAGAAACCACTTTCCCTCTTTTTAAAGGGGCTCCTTTTATAGAAGCGTGAGGGATCAAACGGCTGCTGTAACCCGGGTCCAGAGCCCTGGGAACCGGGTCAAAGGTCAGAAAGGGACCAACGGGTCTTCTGCTCTGAGACATTTGGGCAACGTGAGTCATTTGCTGCCCAACTTTAAAAACATGTCTTTAGGGACAGAATGTCTCCGGAGACGATGGTCTGCATCATCGGATTCCTCAGGACCAGATTTAATGTCTCTTCTGGTCTCTTCTGGTCTCTTCCTTCATCAGTGTTTTAGTTTTATCTGCTTTTATTTTGGAAATTGTTGTCCCCAAGGGTGTAACTCTGGCTTTAAAACACACACACTCACACAGAGCAAGGCAGACACACACACACACACAGTACACACACTCAGAAAGACGCACAAACACACACTCACACAGAGCATGACAGACACACACTCACACAGAGAAAGACAGACACACACACACACACTCACACAGAGAAAGACAGACAGACAGACACACACACACACAGAGAGACACACTCACACAGAGGTAGACACACACAGTGAGACAGACACACAGACGACCACTATCTAGGGAGGTCTGCATGTATTTAAAAAAAAGAGTTGACAAAATCGCCGAAAAGAGAGACAATAACTATGAAAATAGCACAAAAAACTTTGGAAAAAGCAGAAAAAAAATATGGAAAAAACTCAAAGGCCACAAAACTCTAAAAATAATTTTTGGAAAAACCCAGAATGGATTGAGGGGGCAACATGGACCCTGTGTTCGTGTGTTGTTGTGACTGATGGGAACAATGTGGGACGTTGGTCCAGTATTAAGCAAGATCAGGACAGGACAATATGCATCTTGTATTTACCTTGTTGCTGCTGACAGACTGAGATTATTAGTGTGTGACAACATTATGGGATGGATCCATAGAGAGATAGACGTTTTAGTTAAAGAGGAAGATCCTTTTAGTTTAACATGAAACAGAAATCACCATCACCAAACCCACCAGACTCCATGTAAATAATCACTACTTTTAGCGTGTATAGAGCAGCATATCTCCACCAGACTCCATGTAAATAATCACTACTTTTAGCGTGTATAGAGCAGCATATCTCCACCAGACTCCATGTAAATAATCACTACTTTTAGTGTGTATAGAGCAGCATATCTCCACCAGACTCCATGTAAATAATCACTACTTTTAGTGTGTATAGAGCAGCATATCTCCACCAGACTCCATGTAAATAATCACTACTTTTAGCGTGTATAGAGCAGCATATCTCCACCAGACTCCATGTAAATAATCACTACTTTTAGCGTGTATAGAGCAGCATATCTCCACCAGACTCCATGTAAATAATCACTACTTTTAGTGTGTATAGAGCAGCATATCTCCACCAGACTCCATGTAAATAATCACTACTTTTAGCGTGTATAGAGCAGCATATCTCCACCAGACTCCATGTAAATAAACAGCAATTTAAGCAACGTTAAACACACTTCAGTCAAAGTCGACAGAAACAACCTGACGTTATAAAAAGAGAGAGAACGTCCTGTCTGAAACATGCCAACACCCCAGCTGTGTGTGTGTGTGTGTGTGTGTGTGTGTGTGTGTGTGTGTGTGTGTGTGTGTGTGTGTGTGTGTGTGTGTGTGTGTGTGTGTGTGTGTGTGTGTGTGTGTGTGTGTGTGTGTGTGTGTGTGTGTGTGTGTGTGTGTGTGTGTGTGTGTGTGTGTGTGTGTGTGTGTGTGTGTGTGTGTGTGTTGTGTGTTGTGTGTTGTGTGTTGTGTGTGTTGTGTGTGTTGTGTGTGTTGTGTGTGTTGTGTGTGTTGTGTGTGTTGTGTGTGTTGTGTGTGTTGTGTGTCTGCACATCATTGTGACATTTATTTGATTAGCTGAGTCTGTTTCCATCAGTGTGATGACTGCGTCCAGCTGAGAGCGACACAGTTCAGGAAAAACAAGCCGGTTAATGGTGTTGGAGTCCTGATCCGGCAGGACCGAGAGTCCCGTCGGATCAGGGCCGAGAGTCCCGTCGGATCAGGGCCGAGAGTCCCGTCGGATCAGGGCCGAGAGTCTTGATCCCCATCAGACTAGACCTCCTTTAACACTTTCTCTTCTTCCGTGTGCTGCAGGGCAACGATGAGGAGGCGGTGTTGGACCAGGGGAAGACCAGCTCCACCCTCAGCACCAACTTTGAGAAGGAAGAACTGGAGAGTGAGTCACACACACACACACACACACACACACACACACACAGACACGCGCACACACCCATAGATCATCTTGTTAAGGAGCTCATTTCCTCTCCCATGCTATCTCAAGATCATTGGTGTGTGTGTGTGTGTGTGTGTGTGTGTGTGTGTGTGTGTGTGTGTGTGTGTGTGTGTGTGTGTGTGTGTGTGTGTGTGTGTGTGTGTGTGTGTGTGTGTGTGTGTGTGTGTGTGTGTGTGTGTGTGTGTGTGTGTGTGTGTGTGTGTGTGTGTGTGTGTGTGTGTGTGTGTGTGTGTGTGTGTGTGTGTGTGTGTGTGTGTGTGTGTGTGTGTGTCTCTCTCTCTCTATCTGTGTGTGTGTGTGTGTGTGTGTCTCTCTCTCTATGTGTGTGTGTGTCTCTCTCTCTATCTGTGTGTGTGTGTGTGTGTGTGTGTGTGTGAGAGAGACTCTCCAGCTCTTCTCCAAATGATTTGTATATGCGACCGGAAGACGTTTCCTAAATAACTTTGTGGAGTCTTGTAATCCCACGTGAGATGAGCCAGAATGTTTGGCTACACACACACACACACACACACACACAACACTGTAGCGTCTGTCTGTTTACAGTCAAACACAAAGTAGCAGAGATGATGTTTTCATACACACAAGTTTGATATTTTCAGACATTTGGAGGAGCCAGCGGCTGTGTGTAGGGCCGATAAAATATGATGATGATTATTATTAATAATAATAATATTATTATTATTAATAATATTATTATTATTATTAATAATAATAATATTATTATTAATAATATATTATTATTAATAATAATAATATTATTATTTATAGACATCATAATATTAACAACATATAAAGGTCAGTAGAAATATCAACATGTACGTATGTTTTCATGGATTTGTTGCTGCTTTTGTGTGTGTGTGTGTGTGTGTGTGTGTGTGTGTGTGTGTGTGTGTGTGTGTGTGTGTGTGTGTCCCTCCGGCAGGTCACCGGGCCGTGTACATCGGCGTCCACGTGCCTCTGGGCCGTGGGAGTCGACGGCGTCACCGTCACCGTGGACACCGACATCACCGGAAACGCCGGGACCGATCGGACCGGGAGGACGGACGGGAGTCGCCCTCAAACGGTCCGTCCACAACTCAATCTCACACACACACACAGTCAGACAGACAGACAGACACACACACACACACAGTGAGACAGACACACACACACACACAGTGAGAGACACACGCAGTGAGACAGACAGACAGACAGACAGACACAGTGAGACAGACAGACACACACACACACACAGTGAGACAGACACACACGCATGCACGCACACACAGTGAGACAGACACACAGACACACACACACACACACACAGTGAGAGACACACACAGTGAGACAGACACACAGACACACACACACAGTGAGAGACACACGCAGTGAGACAGACAGACAGACACAGTGAGACAGACAGACACACACACACACAGTGAGAGACACATGCAGTGAGACAGACAGACAGACACAGTGAGACAGACAGACACACACACACACAGTGAGACAAACACCCACGCACACACACAGAGACAGACACACACAGGCACGCACGCACACACACACACAGAGAGACAGACACACAGTGTGACAAACACACAGTGAGAGACAGACGCACACACACTGATCATCACTATCAAACAGCAGTAACGGCGTTCAACCACCGGTTCCCAGACATAATGATCTTAATGAGCTGTTATTGTTGTTATTGTTGTTGTGTGTCTGCAGACACGCCGTCTCAGAGAGTCCAGTTCATCCTCGGGACGGAGGACGGAGACGAGGAGCACATCCCCCACGACCTGTTCACGGAGCTGGACGAGATCGCCTTCAGAGACGGAGACTTCCAGGAGTGGAAGGAGATGGCGAGGCGAGGACTCTCTGCTCTTATTTAGCTTCTATTTAAAGGGGGACTAGCGGTTCCTCCAACGTGGACCCCAGGTTCCTGTGTTCTTGGGTCATCGGTCCAGTATTGGGCGAGGCAGCTCGATCTGTAGAGCACATCTCAAAATTAAAAATCAACACTTTTGTTGACGCTTTTTTTCAATGTTCGTCACTTTTTTGACGTTTTCAACACTTATTAACTTCAGTTTTACAGTTATTTTTGGAAGTTATGGTCAATAGACCCTATCTATCCTTAAAAACCGCCATGGAATATGCAGAATATTTATGCTATTTAATGAGATGAAATTGCGGGATCTTACAAAACTGGAAGAGGAGGGAGAGATGAGGAGGGAGAAGAGGATGAGGAGGGAGAGATGAGGGAGAAGAGGATGAGGAGGGAGAAGAGGATGAGGAGGGAGAGGAGGAGGGAGAAGAGGATGAGGAGGGAGAGGAGAGATGGGGAGGGAGAAGAGGATGAGGAGGGAGAGGAGAGATGGGGAGGGAGAAGAGGATGAGGAGGGAGAAGAGGATGAGGAGGGAGAAGAGGAGGAGGAGGGAGAAGAGGAGGAGGAGGGAGAAGAGGATGAGGAGGGAGAGATGAGGAGGGAGAAGAGGATGAGGAGGGAGAGGAGGAGGTAGAAGAGGATGAGGAGGGAGAGGAGGAGTAAAGACGAGAAGGAGGGAGAGATGAGGAGTGAAGAGGAGGAAGAGGATGAGGAGGGAGAAGAGGAAGAGGATGAGGAGGGAGAGATGAGGAGGGAGAAGAGGATGAGGAGGGAGAGGAGGAGTAAAGACGAGAAGGAGGGAGAGATGAGGAGTGAAGAGGAGGAAGAGGAGGAGGAGGGAGAGGAGGAGTAAAGACGAGAAGGAGGGAGAGATGAGGAATGAAGAGGAGGAAGAGGAGGAGGAGGAGGAGGAGAACGAGTGAGAAATTGCAGGAAAATGGCTAGTCTTGTGTGAAGTATACGCAACATTTTTAAACTTTCCGTATTATTTTGTGTGGAAATCTGCACTTTATGGGCGTATTTGAAAAGAAGCGTATAAAGAGAGCGTGTTCTGTGTCAGTGACTGATGGGAACAGCAGTCCGGGACGGCGGTGCAGTATTTAGCCAGATGTCTGCAGTCGGCAGCAGAGAAACAAGCTGCGATGGAAGTTAACAGGACAATATGCATCTTGTTGCCGCTGACAGACTAAGATTAATATTCTACGTGTCTGACAACATTATGAAAGGATTTCTAAGGAGTTCGATCTCTCTGTTAAAGAGTAAGATCCTTTTTTGAAACATCCGCAAAATTGCGTTCACTGAACCCACCAGACTCTGTGTAAATAAACAGCAATTTAAGCAGCGTAAAACACACCTCATTAAAAGTCAACAGAAACAAATTAAATCCATACAAACACATTTTGGGTCGTCTTCCCACTTTTCCAACCACTTTAAGTCTAGTTTTGGTTGAAATGAACACATAGTTTACTGATATACATGTGAGAATATGTTGGCTCTATACACGCTAAAAGTACTGCTTTTTTAAATGGAGTCTGGTGGGTTTAGCGCTAGCGACTCCAGAGCTGTTTCTGCTGGAACAAAAAGGTCTCAAATAGGTTGTAAAGGTCTATCTCTGTAGGGATCCATCCCATAATGTTGTCACACACTTAGAATAATAATCTGAGTCTGTCAGCAGCAGCAACAACAATCGAGGACACTCTCAAGACCAGACTCTGTATGATGTGATGTGCTTAATACTGGACCGATGTCCAAGATTGTTGTTCCCATCAGTCCCTTAGACCCCAACACATCCAGGTTGGAGATGAGATGGTTACCCTGCAGCTTTTTAAAGGGTTTGTTTGGCTAAATGCGCCACTAGTTTTAATGATTATTTCTATAATAACACACCGCTACGTTACACATAAGTCTACGAGATTAGAAAAGAAACCCGCGGGACAGAAGTCAAAACGTCTGATTTATTTTCGTGTGTGTGTGTGTGTGTGTGTGTGTGTGTGTGTGTGTGTGTGTGTGTGTGTGTGTGTGTGTGTGTGTGTGTGTGTGTGTGTGTGTGTGTGTGTGTGTGTGTGTGTGTGTGTGTGTGTGTGTGTGTGTGTGTGTGTGTGTGTGTGTGTGTGTGTGTGTGTGTGTGTGTGTGTGTGTGTGTGTGTGTGTGTGTGTGTGTGTGTGTGTTTCCAGGTGGCTGAAGTTCGAGGAGGACGTGGAGGACGGCGGCGAGCGGTGGAGTAAACCGTACGTGGCCACGCTGTCTCTCCACAGCCTGTTCGAGCTGCGTTCCTGCATCCTGAACGGCACCGTGCTGCTGGACATGAGGGCCAGCACCATCGAGGAGATCGCAGGTCAGACGCTCGCCGGCACGCACGCCGACACTACACCGGCACGCTCGCCGACACTACGCCGGCACGCTCGCCAACACTACGCCGGCACTACGCCGGCACGCACGCCGACACTACGCCGGCACGCTCGCCGACACTACGCCGGCACGCTCGCCGACACTACGCCGGCACGCTCGCCGACACTACGCCGGCACGCTCGCCGGCACGCACGGCGACACTACGCCGACACTACGCGGCACGCTCGCCGACACTACGCCGGCACGCTCGCCGACACTACGCCGGCACGCGCCGACACGCGGCACGCCGGCACGCACGGCGACACTACGCCGACACTACGCCGGCACGCTCGCCGACACTACGCCGGCACGCTCGCCGACACTACGCCGGCACGCTCGCCGACACTACGCCGGCACGCTCGCCGGCACGCTCGCCGACACTACGCCTGCACTACGCCGGCACGCACGCCTTGATCCTCAATGATGCGACACGTTCTCTTAAAAACCGCCATGGAATATGCGGAATATTTATGCAATTTAATGAGAGGAAATTGCGGGATCTTACAAAACTGGAAGAGGAAGAGGAGGGGGAAGAGGAAGAGGAGGGAGATGAGGAAGAGGAGGAAGATGAGGAGGGAGAGGAGGGAGAAGAGGAAGAGGAGGGAGATGAGGATGAGGAGGGAGATGAGGAGGGAGAAGAGGAAGAGGAGGGAGAAGAGGAAGAGGAGGGAGATGAGGAGGGAGAGGAGGGAGAAGAGGAAGAGGAGGGAGATGAGGATGAGGAGGGAGATGAGGAGGGAGAAGAGGAAGAGGAGGGAGATGAGGAGGAAGAGGAGGGAGATGAGGAGGGAGAAGAGGAAGAGGAGGGAGAAGAGGAAGAGGAGGGAGAAGAGGAAGAGGAGGGAGAAGAGGAGGGAGAAGAGGAAGAGGAGGGAGAAGAGGAAGAGGAGGGAGAAGAGGAAGAGGAGGGAGAAGAGGAGGGAGAAGAGGAAGAGGAGGGAGATGAGGATTCAAGAGGAGGAGAACGAGTGAGAAATTGCAGGAAAATGGCTAGTCTTGTGTGAAGTATACGCAACATTTTTAAAATTTCTGCATTATTTTGCGTGGAAATCTGCAATTTATGGGCCGTATTTGAAAAGATGCTGCCCCCCCCCCACACACACACACACACACACACACATAAATATGCAGACTTTGGCTGATGATGCATTGAGTTGCCATCATGTAATCAGGGTTTTGTGGAGGGACTGCAGAGTTATGTTAAGGTGAAAGCTGTAAAACGTGTCTAGACTTGGTGTAAGTTGTACAGAGGAGGAGAAGAGAGGAAGTGAGGAAAGAGGAGAGAGGAAGTGAGGAAAGAGGAGAGAGGAAGAGGAAGAAGAGAACGAGTGAGAAATTGCGGGAAACGGCTGCTGTTGTGTGAAGTGAACGCAACCTTTTTCCACTTTCTGCTGAGATATTTGTGACTTTTATTATGAAATCACGCAAGACCCACGTTATTTGGCGTGGAAATCCTCAATTTATGGGGCAAAAGTGGGGCAAATTTAAAAAAAAATACCCTCCCCCACACATAACTTTGCAAACTTTGGCTGATCATAATGAGTAATGAGATCTCATAATCACGTTGTAATGGAGGGACTGGTGAGTTATGTTAAGCTGTAAAATGGGTCTACGCTTGGTGTAACCATGTCCTCTGCCCCCCCCCCCCAGACATGGTGATCGACAGCATGCTGGCGTCGGGCCAGCTGGACGAGGGCGTCCGAGAGAAGGTGAAGGAGGCCATGCTGCGGCGCCACCACCACCAGAGCGAGAAGAAGCTGAGCAACCGGATCCCGCTGGTTCGATCCTTCGCCGACATCGGCAAGAAGCACTCGGACTCGTATTTACTGGACCGCACCGGTGAGGGCTCGCCGCCGTGTCCGTGTTGTCTTCGGCTCGCCGCCGTGTCCGTGTTGTCTTCGGCTCGCCGCCGTACCCGTGTTGTCTTCGGCTCGCCGCCGTGTCCGTGTTGTCTTCGGCTCGCCGCCGTGTCCGTGTTGTCTTCGGCTCGCCGCCGTACCCGTGTTGTCTTCGGCTCGCCGCCGTGTTGTCTGGCTCGCCGCGTACCGTGTTGTCTTCGGCTCGCCGCCGTATCCGTGTTGTCTTCGGCTCGCCGCCGTATCCGTGTTGTCTTCGGCTCGCCGCCGTGTCCGTGTTGTCTTCGGCTCGCCGCCGTGTCCGTGTTGTCTTCGGCTCGCCGCCGTGTCCGTGTTGTCTTCGGCTCGCCGCCGTACCCGTGTTGTCTTCGGCTCGCCGCACCCGTGTTGTCTTCGGCTCGCCGCCGTACCCGTGTTGTCTTCGGCTCGCCGCCGTACCCGTGTTGTCTTCGGCTCGCCGCCGTACCCATACAGAAGCGTATAACAAAACAGATTTCCCAACATTAGTTATTTATGAGTTCTCACTAAAATAATATGATAATAATTTGTTTTATCGTCACAACAGAACATCAAAATATATTAAAGTTCTGATAATAAAATGAATGAAGATATTAAACTTAAAGTCCTTTGGACAGACTATGCAACGCCATCGTGTGTGTGTGTGTGTGTGTGTGTGTGTGTGTGTGTGTGTGTGTGCGCTATAACATGTTTACAGCACTTGTGATGTGCAATGCTAAGTGAAATCTGTGTGTGTGTGACCAGCTATAATAACCTAATAGATGATTAATGATGTTATCCGGTGTGTGTGTGTGTGTGTGTGTGTGTGTGTGTGTGTGTTCTGTCACTCAGCATTAACATGAGCAGATCTGCTGAGTCAGCCAGGTAATGAGCGACTCGTACCGTGTGACGAGTCGGCGTTTTAATGTCCGCATCATAAGTCGTGTGTGTGTGTGTGTGTGTGTGTGTGTGTGTGTGTGTGTGTGTGTGTGTGTGTGTGTGTGTGTCATTTAAAAAAAAAAAAAATCATATCATATTTTAGTGAGAACTCATAAATAACGAATGTTAGGGAAATCTTTTTTTCTTACGCATTTTTAAAAAATAATATATCGGCCGATATATCAAAATATCAGATTTTTAAATAACCAAATATGAACCGTATCGGCCGGGCTGTACTTCTGTCCCATCGCCGTCGGCAACCCGTGCGGTCGCTAACGAGGACGCCTCGTTACTGAGTTACTGTTCATGTGCTGAGGCTTAAAGTCCACATCAGCAGGAAGCTGAGTCAGGACGGCAGAGCTGAGTCAGTCGGAAACGCTTACGGGTGTGTGGGTGTGTGGGTGTGTGTGTGTGTGTGTGTGTGTGTGTGTGTGTGTGTGTGTGTGTGTGTGTGTGTGTGTGTGTGTGTGTGTGTGTGTGTGTGTGTGTGTGTGTGTGCGCGCGCTATTGAACATTAATAAAAATCAACAATTCTAAAGCTAACGTCATCTATCTGCTTCTGTACCAAAAGTCTTCTGAAACCTCTTCAGCCCTCATTGTATGTTTCAGGGATCTGGTTATGGTTAGCGTGGGACTCGACCCTTCAAAGTCTCGGCTGAGACCCCTCAGAGACTCGGCTTAGACCCCTCGGAGTCTCAGCCCCTCAGAGACTCGACCCCTCAAAGACTCGGCTTAGACCCGTCAAAAGACTCTGCCTCGACCCCTCGAAGTCTCGGCTTAGACCCCTCAAAGACTCTGCCTAGACCACTCAAAGTCTCTACCTCGACCCCTCAAAGTCTCGGCTGAGACCCCTCAGAGACTCGGCTTAGACCCCTCAAAGACTCTGCCTAGACCACTCAAAGTCTCGCCCTCGACCCCTCAAAGTCTCGGCTGAGACCCCTCAGAGACTCGGCTTAGACCCCTCGGAGTCTCAGCCCCTCAGAGACTCGACCCCTCAAAGACTCGGCTTAGACCCGTCAAAAGACTCTGCCTCGACCCCTCGAAGTCTCGGCTTAGACCCCTCAAAGACTCTGCCTAGACCACTCAAAGTCTCTACCTCGACCCCTCAAAGTCTCGCCCTCGACCCCTCAAACTCTCATCCCCATCCCCTCAAAGTCTCGCCCTCGACCCCTCAAAGTCTCCTCCTCAAAGTCTTGCCCTCGACCCCTCAAACTCTCATCCCCATCCCCTCAAAGTCTCGGCTTAGACCCCTCAAAGTCTCCTCCTCAAAGTCTCGCCCTCGACCCCTCAAAGTCTCGGCCTAGGCACCTCAAAGTCTCGCCCTCGACCCCTCAAACTCTCATCCCCATCCCCTCAAAGTCTCGGTCTAGGCACCTCAAAGTCTTGCCCTCGACCCCTCAAACTCTCATCCCCATCCCCTCAAAGTCTTGGCTTAGACCCCTCGAAGTCTCGACTCCTCATAGTCTCGACCCCTCAAACTCTCGGTCTCGATGCACTCTGGTCTAGGTTGATCTTTTCTTGACTACAACACTGCTGTGCATCATTGTATTTGTTTCCTGTAAGCTGTATAAATATGCGAATATTAAAATCTCTGCAGGTCTACTAGCGTCCCCCCACTCGGCTCCAGGAAACCTCGACAGCAAGAACAGCGAGAGCCGCATCAACGGAGGCAGCCGGGAGAACAGCACGGTGGACTTCAGCAGGGTAAAGACGCCGCTCTTCTTCTGTCACCTGAAGGTTTCATCACAGATCAGCTGCAGATTCATGAGTTACAAGTTATGGTAAACAATAATAAGTGACTATCACCCCCCCATCGACCCCTCAAAGTCTTGGCCCCGCCTCCTCAAAGTCTCGGCTCCGCCTGCTCGAAGCCTCGACCCCTCAAAGTCTTGTTCTCAACCCCTCAAAGTCTTGTTCTCAACCCCTCAAAGTCTCGTTCTCGACCCCTCAAAGTCAGATATAATGCAGCTTTAAGGAGTTCCCGTCCCCCTGCAGGAGATC
>JABXJD010000640.1:182500-195000 GCA_013375575.1 Percina caprodes | reverse complement strand
GGTCGCACACCAACACACACTCAACCGGTCGCACACCATAAGAAATGATGATTTGAGGGAGAAATGAGAGATCTTGATGTCCCACAAAAGGTATATTGAAATCTCTCTCTCTCTCTCTCTCTCTCTCTCTCTCTCTCTCTCTCTCTCTTCCCCCAGATCTTCCACGATGTGGCCTACAAGGCAAAGGACCGGATAGACCTGTTGTCAGGGATCGATGAGTTCCTGGACCAGGTCACGGTGCTTCCTCCGGGCGAATGGGACCCCACCATCCGCATCGAGCCCCCAAAGAGTGTCCCATCTCAGGTAACCCCCCCCCCCCACCCGTAGCCTCTGCTGTCCCCCAAAGTACCCCTAGGGGGGCACGTCCCCCATTTGCGAAACAATTGAATTATTTGTGGTCTGAAATATGATCCTTAACCCTCTGAACCCGAGAGACTCGCCCACGAGCCTAAAAAGCACCTCTGATTCATAGTTCAATCATTAACCATCCATAACACATAGAAACTCGCCGAAAATTGTGGCTAAACGCTAACGAGTTAGTGGTTACGGAGGTCTTTTCCGGGTCCTTCTAGCCTCTACAGGTGATTTTCTATCCAGCCTGGAACTTCTGCCTTTTTTGGGGTTCGTTGAGCATTAAATCCATACCTTTACATCCAAGATTTATCCACTTTTTGTCCATAATTCATCGCGTTTCGCTCAATTCTGCCGCTAGCGCCGTCCGTCCTTTGTGTACGGAAGTCAAGGACTCCATATATGGGGTGCATGCCCATATATGGGAGACAACGTCACCCAAAGAGTATGGAAGGCCAAACGGTTGTATGGAAGGCCAATAGGCGAACTGTTTTAGACACACAATTGCTTGTGTAGCATTGCTGTGGGTGTAATATCAATAAATATGACATTATTATGTTGATTATTGGCATAAGTAAATGTCATGAGGGCAAAAGCGCCTTGACTTTCTTTGAAAAAATGCATGTATTTTGTCAACTGTATAAGTTATAATGATTATTTCTTCACAATATGACTCCCAAGACATATGAGAAGTGTTTTAGAGAGTAAAATGGCTTAGGTTTTATTGATCTGTGTGTGATATCAATACATATCTGGAAGATTCATGTTCCGTTTTATTTATTTATTTGTCTTTAAGGTCCTACAACCATTTTTAACATGCAGGTGAGCTCACTGCAGCCCAAATATTCTAATAACCCAGTTTGTCCTGAAAAAAATGATGTTCATATCTTGACTGTAGACAACAGGGTTGGTGTTTTACAAGCTTTTTTATAAAATAAATCCAGACGGACAATGAACTGTAAAAATGGCCTTAGGGCTAGGAGGGTTAAAGCTGCATTATATCCGAGCCGGGTATGGCTGCAGCCTGGAGACCTCCTGTCCCATGCCCTCCCGGCTGGTGCCCTCCCGAGCTCTTTCCTTTCTGGGGGTGTTAACGTTTAGTTCTCCGTATCGTGTCCTCCTCTCTCTGCAGGAGAAGAGGAAGATGGCGTCGGCTCCTAATGGCTCCGCCCAAGGCTGTGACATCATCAAGGAGGCGGAGCATCAGACGGGACCTGAGCTGCAGAGGACGGGAAGGTCAGTCCGAACATCACGTCCCCCGGCGGTGTAACGGACCGGTCGGCCCCTTAAAGGGACGGTGTGCTTTTCTACTAGTTAGACTTATTACGACTTCTCTTGACATACGACATTTTCTCTTGAAATATTACATTTTCTTCAAATATTAAGACATCTTTCATGAAATTTTAAGACTTTTTTTTCCTGAGATATGACTTTTTCTTTTCATATTACGACTTTTTTCTTGATGTATTACTTTTTTCTTGAATTATTACAACTTTTTTTCTTGAATTATTACAACTTTTTTCTTGATATATTACAACTTTTTTTCTTGAAATATTACGACTTTTTTTCTTGAAATATTACGACTTTTTTTCTTGAAATATTACGACTTCTTTCATGAAATTTTAAGACTTTTTTCTTGATATATTACAACTTTTTTCCTGCAATATTACAACTTTTTTCCTGCAATATTACAACTTTTTTCTTGAAATATTACGACTTTTTTCTTGATATATTACGACTTTTTTCTTGATATATTACGACTTATTTTCTTGACATATTACGACTTTTTTCTTGAAATATTACAACTTTTTTATATATATATTACGACTTTTTCTTGAAATATTACAACTTTTTTTCTTGAATTATTACAACTTTTTTTCTTGAAATATTACAACTTTTTTATATATATATATATATTACGACTTTTTTTCTTGACATATTACGACTTTTTTTCTTGATATATTACGACTTTTTTTCTTGAAATATTAAGACTTCTTTCATGAAATTTTAAGACTTTTTTCTTGAAATATTACAACTTTTTTCCTGCAATATTACAACTTTTTTCCTGCAATATTCCAACTTTTTTCCTGAAATATTACAACTTTTGTCCTGCAATATTACAACTTTTTTCGTGAAATATTACGACTTTTTTCTTGAAATATTACAACTTTTTTTCTTGATGTATTACTTTTTTTCTTGAAATATTACAACTTTTTTTCTTGATATATTACGACTTTTTTCTTGAAATATTACAACTTTTTTATATATATATTACGACTTTTTTTCTTGATATATTGCAACTTTTTTTCTTGAAATATTACAACTTTTTTATATATATATATATATATATATATATTACGACTTTTTTTCTTGACATATTACGACTTTTTTTCTTGATATATTACGACTTTTTTTCTTGAAATATTAAGACTTCTTTCATGAAATTTTAAGACTTTTTTCTTGAAATATTACAACTTTTTTCCTGCAATATTACAACTTTTTTCCTGAAATATTACAACTTTTTTCCTGAAATATTAAAACTTTTTTTCTTCTGAAATTTGCGTCTTTTCTTGAAATATTACGACTTTTTTCTTGGAACATTACGACTTTTTACCTGAAATATTACGTCTTTTATATTCCTGAAATATTGCGCGTTTGCTAACGTTTCCCGTTGTGCGCCAGGATCTTCGGCGGTCTGGTGAAGGACGTCCGGAGGAAAGCTCCGTTCCTGTGGAGCGACGTGCGAGACGCCGTCAGCCTGCAGTGCCTGGCGTCCGTCCTCTTCCTGTACTGCGCCTGCATGTCGCCCGTCATCACGTTTGGGGGGCTGCTGGGAGAAGCCACCAAGGGAAACATAGTAAGAACCAGAACCCTCTGGACCGGTCCGCCAGCGCCTACTTGGTAGTTCTGCTTGTTGTGATGTCTCTCTCTCTCTCTCTCTCTCTCTCTCTCTCTCTCTCTCTCTCTCTCTCTCTCTCTCTCTCTCTCTCTCTCTCTCTCTGGTAGAGTGCCATAGAGTCTTTGTTCGGGGCATCTCTGACCGGCGTGGCCTACTCTCTGTTCGCCGGTCAGCCTCTCACCATCCTGGGAAGTACTGGTCCGGTTCTGGTCTTTGAGAAGATCCTGTTCAAGTTCTGCAGGTGAGCCAGGCTCTCTCTCTCTCTCGCTCTCTTTTTCTGTGTGGTGTGCAAAACAAGCTGCAATATAATGTTAATGGGCATTTCCATCAGTCAGCGTCCACTAAAAGTTGTGTTGTTGCTGCTGACAGACTCATTTTATTATTCTAAGTGTGTGACAACATTATGGGATGGATCCCTACAGAGATAGACCTTTTAGTTAAAGAAGAAGATCCTTTTAGTTTAACATGAAACAGAAATCACCATCACCAAACCCACCAGACTCCATGTAAATAATCTACTTTAGTGTGTATAGAGCAGCATATCTATAATCACTACTTTTAGTGTGTATAGAGCAGCATATCTCCACCAGACTCCATGTAAATAATGACTACTTTTATCAGCGTAAAACACACTTCATTCAAAGTGGACAGAAACTAAATAAAACTACCAAAAGCCGTCTTGGTTCATCTTTCCTGTTCCAACAATCACCACTCTGGTCTGGTTGGAATAAACTCTTAATTCACCCATTTACATGTGGAGATATGCTGCTCTATACACGCTAAAAGTAGTGATTATTTACATGGAGTCTTGTGGAGATATGCTGCTCTATACACGCTAAAAGTAGTGATTATTTACATGGAGTCTGGTGGAGATATGCTGCTCTATACACACTAAAAGTAGTGATTATTTACATGGAGTCTGGTGGAGATATGCTGCTCTATACACACTAAAAGTAGTGATTATTTACATGGAGTCTGGTGGAGATATGCTGCTCTATACACACTAAAAGTAGTGATTATTTACATGGAGTCTGGTGGAGATATGCTGCTCTATACACGCTAAAAGTAGTGATTATTTACATGGAGTCTGGTGGAGATATGCTGCTCTATACACACTAAAAGTAGTGATTATTAACATGGAGTCTGGTGGAGATATGCTGCTCTATACACGCTAAAAGTAGTGATTATTTACATGGAGTCTGGTGGAGATATGCTGCTCTATACACACTAAAAGTAGTGATTATTAACATGGAGTCTGGTGGAGATATGCTGCTCTATACACACTAAAAGTAGTGATTATTTACATGGAGTCTGGTGGAGATATGCTGCTCTATACACACTAAAAGTAGTGATTATTTACATGGAGTCTGGTGGAGATATGCTGCTCTATACACACTAAAAGTAGTGATTATTTACATGGAGTCTGGTGGAGATATGCTGCTCTATACACGCTAAAAGTAGTGATTATTTACATGGAGTCTGGTGGAGATATGCTGCTCTATACACACTAAAAGTAGTGATTATTAACATGGAGTCTGGTGGAGATATGCTGCTCTATACACGCTAAAAGTAGTGATTATTTACATGGAGTCTGGTGGAGATATGCTGCTCTATACACGCTAAAAGTAATGATTATTTACATGGAGTCTGTTGGATATATGCTGCTCTATACACGCTAAAAGTAGTGATTATTTACATGGAGTCTGGTGGAGATATGCTGCTCTATACACACTAAAAGTAGTGATTATTAACATGGAGTCTGGTGGAGATATGCTGCTCTATACACGCTAAAAGTAGTGATTATTTACATGGAGTCTGGTGGAGATATGCTGCCACTAACGTCCCTGTTAGTGATGGCGTTGCATAGTCTGTCCACCAGAGGACGCTCTACAACGTCCCTGTTACAAGCAGTAACACCACAGGCTGTTTCCACTGGCGCTGTATTTCTGATGTGTCCCGTGTGTCCCTCCCGTCCCCAGCGACTACGGCCTGTCCTACCTGTCCCTGCGCACCAGCATCGGCCTCTGGACCGCCTTCCTCTGCCTGCTGCTGGTCGCCACGGACGCCAGCTCTCTGGTCTGCTACATCACGCGCTTCACCGAGGAGGCCTTCGCCTCGCTCATCTGCATCATCTTCATCTACGAGGCTCTGGAGAAGCTGGTCCAGCTCGGAGAACTCTACCCCGTCAACATGCACGGAGCGCTGGACAACCTCACCGTCTACACGTAGGGGGGGGCAACCACACTGTCTACACGTAGGGGGGGTCTACACGTAGGGGGGGGCAACCTCACTGTCTACCCGTAGGGGGGGGCAACCTCAGTGTCTACACGTAGGGGGCAACCTCATCGTCTACACGTAGGGGGGGGCAACCTCAGTGTCTACACGTAGGGGGCAACCTCACCGTCTACACGTAGGGGGCAACCTCACTGTCTACACGTAGGGGGGGGCAACCTCAGTGTCTACACGTAGGGGGGGGCAACCTCACTGTCTACACGTAGGGGGCAACCTCACTGTCTACACGTAGGGGGACAACCTCACTGTCTACACGTAGGGGGCAACCACACTGTCTACACGTAGGGGGGGGCAACCTCACTGTCTACACGTAGGGGGGGGCAACCTCACCGTCTACACGTAGGGGGCAACCTCAGTGTCTACACGTAGGGGGGGGCAACCTCAGTGTCTACACGTAGGGGGGGGCAACCTCACCGTCTACACGTAGGGGGCAACCTCACTGTCTACACGTAGGGGGGGGCAACCTCACCGTCTACACGTAGGGGGCAACCTCACTGTCTACACGTAGGGGGACAACCTCACTGTCTACACGTAGGGGGCAACCTCACTGTCTACACGTAGGGGGCAACCTCACTGTCTACACGTAGGGGGGGACAACCTCACTGTCTACACGTAGGGGGGGGCAACCTCACTGTCTACACGTAGGGGGGGCAACCTCACTGTCTACACGTAGGGGGCAACCTCACCGTCTACACGTAGGGGGGGCAACCTCACCGTCTACACGTAGGGGGGGGCAACCTCAGTGTCTACACGTAGGGGGGGCAACCTCACTGTCTACACGTAGGGGGGGGGCAACCTCACTGTCTACACGTAGGGGGCAACCTCACTGTCTACACGTAGGGGGCAACCTCACTGTCTACACGTAGGGGGCAACCTCACTGTCTACACGTAGGGGGGGGCAACCTCACCGTCTACACGTAGGGGGCAACCTCACCGTCTACACGTAGGGGGGGGCAACCTCACCGTCTACACGTAGGGGGCAACCTCAGTGTCTACACGTAGGGGGACAACCTCACCGTCTACACGTAGGGGGCAACCTCACCGTCTACACGTAGGGGGCAACCTCACTGTCTACACGTAGGGGGGGGCAACCTCACCGTCTACACGTAGGGGGGGGGCAACCTCACCGTCTACACGTAGGGGGGGGCAACCTCACCGTCTACACGTAGGGGGGGGCAACCTCACTGTCTACACGTAGGGGGGGGCAACCTCACCGTCTACACGTAGGGGGGGGCAACCTCACTGTCTACACGTAGGGGGGGGCAACCTCACTGTCTACACGTAGGGGGGGGGCAACCTCACTGTCTACACGTAGGGGGCAACCTCACTGTCTACACGTAGGACAAAGGAGGGGAAATACTAGAACGATCGGTCAAATAAAATGGGAGAGAGACAGAGGGAGGGAGAGAGAGGGAGAGAGAGGGAGAGAGAGGGAGAGAGGGGGAGAGAGGGGGAGAGAGGGGGAGAGAGGGAGAGAGAGGGAGAGAGAGGGAGAGAGGGGGAGAGAGAGGGAGAGAGGGGGAGAGAGGGGGAGAGAGAGGGAGAGAGGGGGAGAGAGAGAGAGGGAGGGAGAGAACCTGTCCAGCTACACATAAGACCAAAGATTATTCATCCTGAAAGATCATCCAGAAAGAGGGGGAGAGGTAATGACTAGAGAGAGAGAGAGAGAGAGAGAGAGAGGGAATGAATGAAGAAAGAGAGAGACAGGTAGAGACAGAGAGAGAGACAGCGAGAGAGACAGGTAAGGACAGAGAGAGAGAGAGAGAGACAGGTAGAGAGAGACAGGTAAGGACAGAGAGAGAGAGAGAGAGAGAGGGAATGAATGAAGAAAGAGAGAGACAGGTAGAGACAGAGAGAGACAGAGAGAGAGACAGGTAAGGACAGAGAGAGAGAGAGACAGGTAGAGAGAGACCACCTGCACTACCAGATAATGTAGTTTCTCTTCCTGTTTTATAACACTCAGTTATATTTTTATATATCTGTATATATCTTTATATATCTGTATATATCTTTATATATCTTTATATATCTGTATATATCTTTATATATCTTTATTATCTGTATATATCTTTTTATATCTTTATATATCTTTATATATCTGTATATATCTGTATATATCTTTATATATCTTTTTATATCTTTATTATCTGTATTTATGTTTTTACATTACTTACTTTTCAACATTCATAGTAGGGTCACACTTCAATATCATTTATCTTATGGTTATTTACCTTTATTATATCATTTATCTTATGGTTATTTACCTTTATTATATCTTATGGTTATTTACCTTTATTATATCATTTATCTTATGGTTATTTACCTTTATTATATCATATATCTTATGGTTATTTACCTTTATTATATCATTTATCTTATGGTTATTTACCTTTATTATATCATTTATCTTATGGTTATTTACCTTTATTATATCATTTATCTTATGGTTATTTACCTTTTATTATATCATTTATCTTATGGTTATTTACCTTTATTACATCATTTATCTTATGGTTATTTACCTTTATTACATCATTTATCTTATGGTTATTTACCTTTATTATATCATTTATCTTATGGTTATTTACCTTTATTATATCATTTATATTATGGTTATTTACCTTTATTATATCATTTATCTTATGGTTATTTACCTTTATTATATCTTATGGTTATTTACCTTTATTACATCATTTATCTTATGGTTATTTACCTTTATTACATCATTTATCTTATGGTTATTTACCTTTATTATATCATTTATCTTATGGTTATTTACCTTTATTATATCATTTATATTATGGTTATTTACCTTTATTATATCATTTATCTTATGGTTATTTACCTTTATTATATCTTATGGTTATTTACCTTTATTATATCATTTATCTTATGGTTATTTACCTTTATTATATCTTATGGTTATTTACCTTTATTATATCTTATGGTTATTTACCTTTATTATATCTTATGGTTATTTACCTTTATTATATCATATATCTTATGGTTATTTACCTTTATTATATCATATATCTTATGGTTATTTACCTTTATTATATCATTTATCTTATGGTTATTTACCTTTATTATATCATTTATCTTATGGTTATTTACCTTTTATTATATCATTTATCTTATGGTTATTTACCTTTATTACATCATTTATCTTATGGTTATTTACCTTTATTACATCATTTATCTTATGGTTATTTACCTTTATTATATCATTTATCTTATGGTTATTTACCTTTATTATATCATTTATATTATGGTTATTTACCTTTATTATATCATTTATCTTATGGTTATTTACCTTTATTATATCATTTATCTTATGGTTATTTACCTTTATTACATCATTTATCTTATGGTTATTTACCTTTATTATATCATTTATCTTATGGTTATTTACCTTTTATTATATCATTTATCTTATGGTTATTTACCTTTATTATATAATTTATCTTATGGTTATTTACCTTTATTATATCATTTATCTTATGGTTATTTACCTTTATTATATCATTTATCTTATGGTTATTTACCTTTATTATATCATTTATCTTATGGTTATTTACCTTTATTATATCATTTATCTTATGGTTATTTACCTTTATTATATAATTTATCTTATGGTTATTTACCTTTATTATATCATTTATCTTATGGTTATTTACCTTTATTATATCATTTATCTTATGGTTATTTACCTTTATTACATCATTTATCTTATGGTTATTTACCTTTATTATATCATTTATCTTATGGTTATTTACCTTTATTATATCTTATGGTTATTTACCTTTATTACATCATTTATCTTATGGTTATTTACCTTTATTATATCTTATGGTTATTTACCTTTATTACATCATATATCTTATGGTTATTTACCTTTATTATATCTTATGGTTATTTACCTTTATTATATCATTTAACTCCACATTAAAGTGCCCGTCCCTCCCCAGGTGTAGGTGCTCGGCCCCCGCCAACGCCTCGGCTGAAGTCCTGCACATCTGGAGCCAGAGGAACATCAGCGTGGGGGGCACCCGGTGGGAGGAGCTGACTGTGAAGGTCTGACACACACCTGACCCGGACCGTTGCTAGGGGGGGCGGGTAGAGAGTCTAGGTTGGGATCCAGAGGGGCGCTGGTTCGAGTCCCTGTATGGAGTGTGGACTGGTAGCTGGGGAGGTGTCAGTCCACCTCCTGGGTGAACCCCCAGCAGAACTAGTTTAGCCCTGTTATCTGGACTCAACCTGGGTGAACCCCCAGCAGAACTAGTTTAGCCCTGTTATCTGGACTCAACCTGGGTGAACCCCCAGCAGAACTAGTTTAGCCCTGTTATCTGGACTCAACCTGGGTGAACCCCCAGCAGAACTAGTTTAGCCCTGTTATCTGGACTCAACCTGGGTGAACCCCAGCAGAACTAGTTTAGCCCTGTTATCTGGACTCAACCTGGGTGAACCCCCAGCAGAACTAGTTTAGCCCAGTTATCTGGACTCAACCTGGGTGAACCCCCAGCAGAACTAGTTTAGCCCAGTTATCTGGACTCAACCTGGGTGAACCCCCAGCAGAACTAGTTTAGCCCTGTTATCTGGACTCAACCTGGGTGAACCCCCAGCAGAACTAGTTTAGCCCAGTTATCTGGACTCAACCTGGGTGAACCCCCAGCAGAACTAGTTTAGCCCAGTTATCTGGACTCAACCTGGGTGAACCCCAGCAGAACTAGTTTAGCCCTGTTATCTGGACTCAACCTGGGTGAACCCCAGCAGAACTAGTTTAGCCCTGTTATCTGACTCAACCTGGGTGAACCCCAGCAGAACTAGTTTAGCCCAGTTATCTGACTCAACCTGGGTGAACCCCCAGCAGAACTAGTTTAGCCCAGTTATCTGGACTCAACCTGGGTGAACCCCCAGCAGAACTAGTTTAGCCCAGTTATCTGGACTCAACCTGGGTGAACCCCCAGCAGAACTAGTTTAGCCCTGTTATCTGGACTCAACCTGGGTGAACCCCCAGCAGAACTAGTTTAGCCCTGTTATCTGGACTCAACCTGGGTGAACCCCCAGCAGAACTAGTTTAGCCCTGTTATCTGGACTCAACCTGGGTGAACCCCCAGCAGAACTAGTTTAGCCCTGTTATCTGGACTCAACCTGGGTGAACCCCCAGCAGAACTAGTTTAGCCCTGTTATCTGGACTCAACCTGGGTGAACCCCAGCAGAACTAGTTTAGCCCTGTTATCTGACTCAACCTGGGTGAACCCCAGCAGAACTAGTTTAGCCCAGTTATCTGGACTCAACCTGGGTGAACCCCCAGCAGAACTAGTTTAGCCCTGTTATCTGGACTCAACCTGGGTGAACCCCCAGCAGAACTAGTTTAGCCCTGTTATCTGGACTCAACCTGGGTGAACCCCCAGCAGAACTAGTTTAGCCCTGTTATCTGGACTCAACCTGGGTGAACCCCCAGCAGAACTAGTTTAGCCCTGTTATCTGGACTCAACCTTTATCTCAACTCGTTGAACTAGCGAGGAATCATACATGCTGCTGGTGAAGGCAGCCGGTTATTAATAATCTCTCTCTCCCTCTCTCTCTCTCTCTCTATCTCTCTCCCTCCCACCCTCTCTCTCGCTCTCTCTCTCTCCCTATGTCTATCTCTCTCTCTCTCTCCCTATGTCTATCTCTCTCTCTCTCTCTCTGTCTCTCTCTCTCCCACTCTCTCTCTCTCCCTATGTCTATCTCCCTCTCTCTCTCTCTCTCTCTCTCTCTCTCTCCCACCCTCTCTCTCTCTCCCTATGTCTATCTCCCTCTCTCTCCCTCCCTCCCACCCTCTCTCTCTCCCCCTATGTCTCTCTCTCTCTCCCACCCTCTCTCTCTCCTTATGTCTATCTCCCTATGTCTATCTCCCTATGTCTATCTCCCTCTCTCTCTCTCTCTCTCCCACCCTCTCTCGCTCTCTCTTGCTCTCTCTCTCCCACCCTCTCTCTCTCTCTCTCTCTCTCCCTCCCACTCTCTCTCTCTCTCTCCCTCCCACCCTCTCTCTCGCTCTCTCTCTCCCACCCTCTCGCTTTTTCTCTCTCCCTCCCACTCTCTCTCTCTCTCTCCTCCCACCCCTCTCTCTCGCTCTCTCTCTCCCACCCTCTCGCTTTTTCTCTCTCCCTCCCACTCTCTCTCTCTCTCCCTATGTCTTTCTCCCTCTCTCCCTATGTCTCCCTCTCTCCCTATGTCTTTCTCTCTCTCCCTCCCTCCCACCATCCCTCTCCCTCTCTCTCTCTCTCTCTCCCTATGTCTCTCTCCCTCTCTCCCTGTGTCTTTCTCTCTCTCTCTTTCTCTCTCCCTCCCTCCCACCATCCCTCTCCCACTCTCTCTCTCTCTCCCTATGTCTTTCTCCCTCTCCCTCTCTCTGCAGGACTGTGTGGATCTTCACGGGGAGTTTGTCGGCTCGGCCTGCAGCCACGTGGGTCCCTATGTCCCTGACGTCCTCTTCTGGTCCGTCATCCTCTTCTTCACCACCTTCTTCCTCTCCTCCTTCCTCAAACAGTTCAAGACCAAGAGATACTTCCCCACCAAGGTATCTGCTGCTGTCTGTCCATCTGAGACAGTCCTCTAATGTCTCTCACGGCAGACTCTTACAAAGATGGACGTCCCCTAATACTGTATCTGAAGTCTCTTTATATAGACCTTAGTGGTCCC
This sequence comes from Percina caprodes, assembly GCA_013375575.1. Taxonomy (NCBI): domain Eukaryota; kingdom Metazoa; phylum Chordata; class Actinopteri; order Perciformes; family Percidae; genus Percina; species Percina caprodes. The sequence continues at coordinate 182,771 of JABXJD010000640.1, read as the reverse complement.
CTAATACTGTATCTGAAGTCTCTTTATATAGACCTTAGTGGTCCCCTAATACTGTATCTGAAGTCTCTTTATATAGACCTTAGTGGTCCCCTAATACTGTATCTGAAGTCTCTTTATATAGACCTTAGTGGTCTCTAATACTGTATCTGAAGTCTCTTTATATAGACCTTAGTGGTCCCTAATACTGTATCTGAAGTCTCTTTATATAGACCTTAGTGGTCCCTAATACTGTATCTGAAGTCTCTTTATATAGACCTAGGTGGTCCCTAAT
>JABXJD010000640.1:172500-175000 GCA_013375575.1 Percina caprodes | reverse complement strand
TGTGTGTGTGTGTGTGTGTCTGACACTGTGTGTGTGTGTGTGTGTGTGTGTGTGTGTGTGTGTGTGTGTGTGTGTGTGTGTGTGTGTGTGTGTGTGTGTGTGTGTGTGTGTGTAGCTTGGATCCATCTGAAGTGAACATCTCTGATGAGATGGCCAAAAGTGGAATCTGGAAATCAGTCTCGATGAACAACGACGGTCTGAAACGCAGCAACGGGTAAAACACCTTTAACACTGGGGGGGGGCGGGGGGGGGGGTCCTTAGAGCTGCATTAAACCTGATCTCCAGCAGGGGGACTCCTTAAAGCTGCATTATACCTGATCTCCTGCAGGGGGACTCTTAAAGCTGCATTATATCTGATCTCCTGCAGGGGGACTCCTTAAAGCTGCATTATATCTGGTCTCCAGCAGGGGGGGGGGACTCCTTAAAGCTGCATTATACCTGATCTCCAGCAGGGGGGGGGACTCCTTAAAGCTGCATTATATCTGATCTCCTGGGGGAGACTCCTTAAAGCTGCATTATATCTGATCTCCTGCAGGGGGACTCCTTAAAGCTGCATTATATCTGATCTCCTGCAGGGGGGGGACTCCTTAAAGCTGCATTATATCTGATCTCCAGCAGGGGGACTCCTTAAAGCTGCATTATATCTGATCTCCTGCAGGGGGGGGGCTCCTTAAAGCTGCATTATACCTGATCTCCAGCGGGGGGGGGTGGGGTGGGGGACTCCTTAAAGCTGCATTATACCTGATCTCCTGGGGGGGGGCTCCTTAAAGCTGCATTATACCTGATCTCCAGCAGGGGGGGGGGCTCCTTAAAGCTGCATTATATCTGATCTCCTGGGGGGGGGCTCCTCCTTAAAGCTGCATTATACCTGATCTCCTGGGGGACTCCTTAAAGCTGCATTATACCTGATCTCCAGCAGGGGGACTCCTTAAAGCTGCATTATACCTGATCTCCTGGGGGGGGGGGCTCCTTAAAGCTGCATTATACCTGATCTCCAGCAGGGGGGGGGGCTCCTTAAAGCTGCATTATACCTGATCTCCTGGGGGGACTCCTTAAAGCTGCATTATACCTGATCTCCAGCAGGGGGCTCCTTAAAGCTGCATTATACCTGATCTCCTGGGGGACTCCTTAAAGCTGCATTACATCTGATCTCCTGCAGGGGGGCTCCTCCTTAAAGCTGCATTACATCTGATCTCCTGGGGGATCCTTAAAGCTGCATTATACCTGATCTCCTGGGGGACTCCTTAAAGCTGCATTACATCTGATCTCCTGGGGGGGGGATCCTTAAAGCTGCATTATACCTGATCTCCTGGGGGACTCCTTAAAGCTGCATTACATCTGATCTCCTGGGGGGGGGCTCCTTAAAGCTGCATTATACCTGATCTCCTGGGGGGGGGCTCCTTAAAGCTGCATTATACCTGATCTCCTGGGGGGGGGCTCCTCCTTAAAGCTGCATTACATCTGATCTCCTGGGGGGGGGCTCCTCCTTAAAGCTGCATTACATCTGATCTCCTGGGGGTTGCAGCCTGGCGAAGCTGTCCAGCGTCCAGATCAGCGTGGAGAACGAGATCGGGCGCAGAGTGGTGGACGCCGAGACGTCGCTATGACGATCCCCGCCGGGGGCGATGGCGTTACCGTCTGTGTGCCTCCGTCTCCTCTGAGCTGCGGTGGACGGTCGCCGGGGCAACCAGTCACACTCGACCTCGCCGCTGCTTCTTCAGACCGACGCCGACGCGTTATTTTCTCATCGTTTTATGGTGAAAACACGGAGCTCACACGGACGCCATCTTTACTTTGGGACACCGCCTCCTGCCTCAGGATCTTTGGGATTGGCTGCCGACGTTTCTCCAGGCTGATGATTGGCTGATGTGTACCGGCTGCTGATTGGCTGCCGACCAGACTGATGATCAGAGTTTAATTTTATTGTTTTAAATGTTTCTGCTTTCATGAAGCAGACGAGACTCCTTAATCATCATGCTGATTTAAGGTGTGTGTGTGTGTGTGTGTGACAGTGTGTGTGTGTCTGACTGACTGACTGTGTGTGTGTGTGTGACTGTGTGTGTGTGTGTGTCTGACTGTGTGACTGTGTGTGTCTGATTGTGTGTGTGTGTGTGTCTGATTGTGGGTGTGGGTGTGTGTGACTGTGTGTGTGTGTCTGAATGATGTCACAGTCGTTGTTCTTCTTAAAGTTTCAATAAAATCAGTTTAATGAAGAAGAATCTGATTTCATCCTGTTAACGAGTTCCTTCGTCATCGTTAAATTAAAATTAAAACATTAAAACATCCAAATAATTATCTTTCATTTCAAAGTTAAACTCTAATACTGCAAATACATTTCTACATAAAATTACCTTTGAATGTGTAAATATCCTTTAAAAATACACGTATGTCAAATGAATGTTATCAACTACAATTATGGGAAATATATATATGTGTGTGTGTGTATATATATTATATTTTATATTTATATATTATATATAATATATATTGTATATAATTT
>JABXJD010000640.1:147500-170000 GCA_013375575.1 Percina caprodes | reverse complement strand
CCGCCCATGGCCTCTAACCTTGGACTCAGACCTTTAAGCCCCGCCCATGGCCTCTAACCTTGGACTCAGACCTTTAAGCCCCGCCCATGGCCTCTAACCTTGGACTCAGACCTTTAAGCCCCACCCCTGGCCTCTAACCTTGGACTCAGACCTTTAAGCCCCGCCCATGGCCTCTAACCTTGGACTCAGACCTTTAAGCCCCGCCCCTGGCCTCTAACCTTGGACTCAGACCTTTAAGCCCCGCCCCTGGCCTCTAACCTTGGACTCAGACCTTTAAGCCCCGCCCATGGCCTCTAACCCCGGACTCACCGCCGTGCAGCAGGTTCTGCGTCACCGCCAGGGACCCGTTGTGCGGCTCCGGTTTGATCTGCAGAACTCTGCACATCAGCGGGTAGATGTGGATGCTGTCGAACGGCTCGGACAGGAAGTTCTTCTTGAAGTCGGGTCCGAAGGCCCTGAAGATGGTCTTCATGTCCATCTCGCCGTTGTGGTAGCCGTGGTCGCCTTTGTTGACGTAGACGATGAATCTCTGGCGGGAAACAACGGAGGAAGGAAGCGTTGAACAAACTGTCAGAAAACAGGCGTCAAGTGTCGGCAAAACCTAAAATATGTTGAAGAAAAGTCAAAACTGTCAAACTCCCTCAAAAATATCTCAAAAATGTGTCAAAAATGTTTTGAAATCACCCTCAGTGTCGAAAAAACTTCGAAAATATGTCAAAAATGTGTCAAATGTGTCAAAAATATGTCAAAAATTTGTCAAATGTGTCAAAAATTTGTCAAATGTGTCAAAAATATGTCAAAAATGTGTCAAAAATGTTTTGAAATCACCCTCAGTGTCAAAAAAACTTCGAAAATATGTCAAAAATGTGTCAAATGTGTCAAAAATATGTCAAAAATTTGTCAAATGTGTCAAAAATTTGTCAAATGTGTCAAAAATATGTCAAAAATGTGTCAAAAATGTTTTGAAATCACCCTCAGTGTCGAAAAAACTTCGAAAATATGTTAAAAATGTGTCAAATATGTCAAAAATATGTCAAACTGTTTTGAAATCACCCTCAGTGTCGAAAAAACTAAGAAAATATGTCAAAAAACCCACGAATGTGTCAGAAAGTTAATATGTTGAAATTGTCGGAAAAAATTAAAAAATGTGTTGAAATTGTCGGAAAAAAACTCAAGTTAAAAAAAATATGTCAAATTTTCTTTTTAGTGTAAAAAAAGAAAAAAAACTTAAATATTTAAAAAATATATTTTAAAATTGTCAAAAAGTTAATATGTCAAAATTGTCAAAAAGTGTCAATTGTCGGAAAAAGGTAAAAAAAAAAAGTGTTGAAATTGTCAGAAAATTTATTTTTTTTAGTGTAAAAAGATAACAACTTAAATGTTTTTTTTTAAATTGTCAAAAGCTTAATATGTCGAAATTGACGAAAAAAGTGACGAAATTGTTGGAAAAAATAAAAAATTGTGTTGAAATTGTTGGAAACAAACTACTACTAAAACTAAAATATTTTGTAATAATTGTCAACAAAAAGCTTAAAAATATGTGAAATAACTCATTGTGTTTGTTGGGGAAAAAATAAAAATATAGAAAATATATATAAAATATTTTTTTGTAAATTATCAACAAACTTAAATGTCTTAAAAAAACATATTTTAAAACAATTGTCAAAAATCAAAAATTTATTAAAAAAAACTCAATTGTTTCAAAATATGTTGAAATTATGGGTAAAGAAACTCAAGTAAAAATATGTAGAAAAAAACTTAAATGTCTTAAAAAAACAAATATTTTGAAATTGTCGAGAAAAAAAATAAAAAATGTCAAAAAACTCAAATGTAAAAGAAATATGTCAAAAAAATAGTTTTTTATTAAAAAGAAGTATCCAAAAAAATGCTAAAAAAGGAGCCGTAGAGGTCAAACCCACAGCAGAGGTCAAAGCACCCAGACAGGAAGTTACTCTGACGTCTGAAATTCCCCAAAACATCTGAAGAACGGGTCCAGAATGGATTTGAGACTCACGGAGTTGAGGTTGAAGCCCAGGTCTGCGAGGACCACGATGGGGGGCAGCCGCTCGCTCCGGCCGAGCCGGAAGCTCTCGGGGATCTCGTGCTTCCGGTACACCGTCAGGTTGGGCGCGCCGGACAGCGCCGAGACCACTTCCTGCTCCCGGCCCGGCCGCGGCGTCAGGATCCCGAAGCCGCCGTAGTCCAGGATCTCGAAGCTGGCGAGCTTCAGTAGGTTCAGGTACTTGTTGAGGATGATCTCGTCCACCTTGTTACAACACGTGTTATAACACATGTTACAACACGTATTATAACTGCACATGTTATTACAACACATAACAACACATGTCATAACTGCACATGTTATAACTGCACATGTTATAACAACACATTTTATAACTACATATTACACATGTTATTACAACACTGTTACAACACGTGTTATAACACATGTTATTACAACACTATGTTACAACACGTATTATAACTGCACATGTTATTACAACACATAACAACACATGTCATAACTGCACATGTCATAACTGCACATGTCATAACTGCACATGTTATAACTGCACATGTTATAACAACACATTTTATAACTACATATTACACATGTTATTACAACACTGTTACAACACGTGTTATATCACGTTATTATAACAAATGTTATAACACATGTTATTACAACACATAACACATGTTATTATATCACATGTTATAACACATATTATTACAACACTATTTTACAGCACGTGTTATAACACGTTATTATAACAAATGTTATAACACATGTTATTACAACACATAAAAACACATGTTATTATAACATGTTATAACACATTATGTTATAACACATTGTTATAACACATTATGCTAAAAAATAATTTTGGGTAGCACCTGGGCCAATAAACGAGAGAAAACATCTCAAAGCCCGTTGCACGCCGTTCAACCAGGAAACCATAGCAACGCGGTGCACGCCATTCAACCAGGAAACCATAGCAACGCAGTGCACGCCATTCAACCAGGAAACCATAGCAACGCAGTGCACGCCATTCAACCAGGAAACCATAGCAACGCAGTGCACGCCATTCAACCAGGAAACCATAGCAACGCAGTGCACGCCGTTCAACCAGGAAACCGTAGCAACGCAGTGCACGCCGTTCAACCAGGAAACCGTAGCAACGCAGTGCACGCCGTTCAACCAGGAAACCGTAGCAACGCAGTGCACGCCGTTCAACCAGGAAACCGTAGCAACGCGGTGCACACCATTCAACCAGGAAACCATAGCAACGCAGTGCACGCCGTGCTGAGACCGCGTGAGCGCCCCTGTGTCGTTACATAACAAAGTGAACGGTTACTAGGCAACATCTGGACACGTAACGCATAGCAACAGACCTGCGGCCGCTTCTTGACGGTGGTCATGCCGTGGTCGGAGGTGATGATGACGTTCAGGCTGTCGTTGAGCCGCCAGCGGCCGATGGCGTCCCGCAGGTAGCCGACGGTGCGGTCGATCTGTCCGATGATCCGCTTCCTGTCCTCGGTGTCGGGGCCGCGGGCATGGCCCACGTTGTCCGGCTCGCCGTAGTACAGCGTCACCAGGTCGAAGTCTTCGTCGGCGAACCAGCTCATCACCGCGTCGATGTTCTGCCGCCACTCGGTCTCGTTGTCGTCCGGGTGACCCGACTCCGTCACGCGGACGCGGTCCACCGCCTGGCCGCTGTAGTTAGCCGCGCCGCCGGGGAAGTAGAAGGAAGCGGTCTTCAGACCCTGAAAGACAGAAAGTAACGGAGAGAACCACGAGAGACCATCAGAGAGGAAAACATCAAAAGAAACGCGACGGCGTGTCATCACGACGCGTACTCGCTCTCCAGCGTGTTCATCAACGCCGCTCGGCCTCCACGGACCTACGTTACCTTGTGAGAGCGTGAATGGACGCCGTAGCGAGTAGCATGGATCTGAGACTCACCTGGTTTTGAGACTCACCTGGTTCTGAGACTCACCTGGTTTTGAGACTCACCTGGTTTTGAGACTCAACTGGTTCTGAGACTCACCTGGTTCTGAGACTCAACTGGTTCTGAGACTCACCTGGATCTGAGACTCACCTGGTTCTGAGCTCACCTGGTTCTGAGACTCACCTGGTTCTGAGGCTCAACTGGTTCTGAGACTAACCTGCTTCTGAGACTCACCTGGTTCTGAGACTCACCTGGTTCTCACCTGGTTCTGAGACTCACCTGGTTCTGAAACTCAACTGGTTCTGAGACTCACCTGGTTCTGAAACTCAGATGGATCTGAGACTAACCTGGTTCTGAGACTCACCTGGTTCTCACCTGGTTCTGAGACTCACCTGGTTCTGAAACTCAACTGGTTCTGAGACTCACCTGGTTCTGAAACTCAGATGGATCTGAGACTAACCTGGTTCTGAGACTCACCTGGTTCTCACCTGGATCTGAGACTCAGCTGGTTCTGAGACTCAGATGGATCTGAGACTCAGCTGGATCTGAGACTCAGCTGGTTCTGAGACTCAACTGGATCTGAGACTCAGCTGGATCTGAGACTCAGCTGGTTTTGAGACTCACCTGGATCTGAGACTCAGATGGATCTGAGACTCAGCTGGTTCTGAGACTCACCTGGTTCTGTGCTGTGATCCATAACGGCAGAACGCCGTTGTCCCACCATTTTGATTGTTTCAGAGTCTGTTTGTGAGGAAGTTTCAGGTTCGTCTTTTGGTCAAACATCATGTTGTGGACGACTTCGTGATCCTCCACCCACCGGCCTGACGACACAAACAGGAAACAGGAAACAGGAAGTCACGTAAAGGTTGGATGAGCAGGTACTTACCAAAAGGTCGGAAATCTTATGTATGCTAAATAAGGAATTGGTCCAGTCAGCGTCCACTAAAAGTTGTGTTGTTGCTGCTGACAGACTCAGATTATTATTCTAAGTGTCTGACAACATTATGGGATGGATCCCTACAGAGATAGACCTTTTAGTTAAAGAGGAAGATCCTTTTAGTTTAACATGAAACAGAAATCACCATCACCAAACCCACCAGACTCCATGTAAATAATCACTACTTTTAGTGTGTATAGAGCAGCATATCTCCACCAGACTCCATGTAAATAATCACTACTTTTATCAGCATGAAACAAGCTTCATTCAAAGTGGACAGAAACTAAATAAAACTACCAAAAGCCATCTTGGTTCATCTTTCCACTGTTGTTACAACAATCACCACTCTGGTCTGGTTGGAATAAACTCTTAATTCACCCATTTACATGTGGAGATATGCTGCTCTATACACGCTAAAAGTAGTGATTATTTACATGGAGTCTGGTGGAGATATGCTGCTCTATACACGCTACCTTCTACGTGATGATGAACATCTGTCCTGTAGGGTAACATTACAGCTTGTTTCTACCTGATGCTGAACATCTGTCCTGTAGGGTAACATTACAGCTTGTTTCTACCTGATGATGAACATCTGTCCTGTAGGGTAACATTACAGCTTGTTTCTCCCTGATGATGAACATCTGTCCTGTAGGGTAACATTACAGCTTGTTTCTACCTGATGATGAACATCTGTCCTGTAGGGTAACATTACAGCTTGTTTCTCCCTGATGATGAACATCTGTCCTGTAGGGTAACATTACAGCTTGTTTCTACCTGATGATGAACATCTGTCCTGTAGGGTAACATTACAGCTTGTTTCTCCCTGATGATGAACATCTGTCCTGTAGGGTAACATTACAGCTTGTTTCTCCCTGATGATGAACATCTGTCCTGTAGGGTAACATTACAGCTTGTTTCTACCTGATGATGAACATCTGTCCTGTAGGGTAACATTACAGCTTGTTTCTACCTGATGATGAACATCTGTCCTGTAGGGTAACATTACAGCTTGTTTCTCCCTGATGATGAACATCTGTCCTGTAGGGTAACATTACAGCTTGTTTCTCCCTGATGATGAACATCTGTCCTGTAGGGTAACATTACAGCTTGTTTCTACCTGATGATGAACATCTGTCCTGTAGGGTAACATTACAGCTTGTTTCTACCTGATGATGAACATCTGTCCTGTAGGGTAACATTACAGCTTGTTTCTCCCTGATGATGAACATCTGTCCTGTAGGGTAACATTACAGCTTGTTTCTCCCTGATGATGAACATCTGTCCTGTAGGGTAACATCACAGCTTGTTTCTCCCTGATGATGAACATCTGTCCTGTAGGGTAACATTACAGCTTGTTTCTACCTGATGATGAACATCTGTCCTGTAGGGTAACATTACAGCTTGTTTCTACCTGATGATGAACATCTGTCCTGTAGGGTAACATCACAGCTTGTTTCTATTGGTTACCGGTGATGGTGGTGAAGTGTGACGGGGACGTCATGGTCAGCATCGGGGGGGTGATGTATTTGGCTTTGACGCCGTCCCGCGCCAGCTGGTCCAGGTGCGGCGTGTCCACGTCCTGGTCGTAGTCCCACCTGAAGCCGTCGAAGGAGATGAGCAGCAGCTTGTTCCTGTCCGCTGCCTTGCTCAGCGGCTTCCCGGCAGCGCAGATCGCCACGGAGACGAGCAGGAAGAGCTGCAGCCTCGTCTTCATCTTCACCCGACTGACTGGAGGCTTCACCTGTGCGTGTGTGTGTGTGTGTGTGTGTGTGTGTGTGTGTGTGTGTGTGTGTGTGTGTGAGGTTTAATGTGTAACTCTGATAAGAATCTGCTGTGAAGGACGAGACCTTTCGACTGAGCTTCTTATTATCAGCATAATTATATAATTAATAATCTGTGGACCCGGAAGAGCAATTTATACCTCTATATACGTGTGTGTGTGTGTGTGTGTGTGTGTGTGTGTTTGTCTGTGTGTGTTTGTGTGTATTTGTGTGTACTTTTGTGTCTGTGTGTGTGTGTATATTTGTCTTTTGTGTGTGTCTGTCTGTCTGTGTGTGTGTGTGTGTGTGTGTGTGTGCGCGTGCGTGTGTGCGTGTGTGTGTGTGTGTGTGTGTGTGTTTTATCTGATCAGAATATGATGACGCCAATAAAACGTGATGTCGGATTCCTGGCTCGTCAGACTGATTAACACGAGTCAGCGTGGACTCTGTTCGGGGGGAGGGGGGTCAGACCCCCATCCAGGGCCGGGGGCAGCTTATGAACATATAGGGGCAATTAGGGGGAGAAACATAATATATAATAACATGTAGGGGCAATTAGGGGAGGTTACAAATATTTGGCAAACAACTGTATTGTAGGGTGTGTGTGTGCGTGCGTGTGTGTGTGTGTAAAAAAACACGTCTCTTATTTTGGTGGGTCAGGGTCTCCGGAAGCACTTCTGTGTTGACGGAATTACTTCCGGTACACATGGTTATGATAAGAAGTCCTTGGTTGCATTTTCTATTCATAATGCGATAATTAGTCTCATATAAACGACATTTAAATCCCGTTTTTTCTGACCGGATATCGTGTGCCAGTGTGACGGTGGCGGGAGTGTTTCCGGGAGCCTCCGAGCCGGTAAGAAAAACCGTAAAATCCCAAATAACCTCTGTGTTGTCTTCTGTCAGGTCGCTAACGCTAACGCTAGCTCGTAGCCATGCTGTGTGTATACGTGCAGCAGAACTCTTCTAGCACGTGGACAGATGGGCTCTTTAACATTTTGGTACGTTTAATAACAAATGCAGGCATATATCAACATATAGGCTAGGCTAAGGTTAGCAGGCTGCAGTTTGGTTCAGTACTACATAGTGGAACCCAGCCAACACCAGACTCCATTCACAAAATCGGACATTTAAGAGTTTGTTGCTCACCAGAAAGTCATAGAAGAGTAATTAAATACAGTTGAGACATTATAGAAACCAGCAGCAGTCTATAGAGTCTACTTCGGCATTCATCTGTTACTCCAAGATCGTCCTAATTCAAGTGATTTCCAACATATAGGCTAGGCTAAGGTTAGCAGGCTGCAGTTTGGTTCAGTACTTCATAGTGGAACGCAGCTAACACCAGACTCCATTCACAAAATCTGTTATTTAAGAGTTTGTTGCTCACCAGAAAGTCATAGAGGAGTGATTAAATACACTTGAGACATGATAGAAACCAGCAGGTTTTATGTTTTATGTCGGCAATCATCTGTTACTTCAAGATCATCCTAATTCAAGTGATTTTCAACATATAGGCTAGGCTAAGGTTAGCAGGATGCGGTTTGGTTCAATACTCAATAGTGGAACGCAGCTAACACCAGACTCTATTCAAGAAATCGGACATTTAAGGGTTCGTTGTGCACCAGAAAGTCATAGAGGAGTAATTAAACACAGTTGAGACATGATAGAAACCAGCAGGTTTTATGTTTTATGTCGGCATTCATCTGTTACTCCAAGATCATCCTAATTCAAGTGATTTCCAACATATAGGCTAGGCTAAGGTTAGCAGGATGCGGTTTGGTTCAATACTCAATAGTGGAACGCATTCAACACCAGACTCCATTCACAAAATCGGGCATTTAAGAGTTTGTTGGGCACCAGAAAGTCATAGAGGAGTGATTAAATACAGTTGAGACATGATAGAAACCAGCAGCAGTCTTTAGATTCTACTTCTGTTAAGCCAAGATTATCCTAATTCAAGTGATTTTCAATTTATAGTCAAAGTTTAGCAGGCTCCCGTTTGGTTCAATACTCAATAGTGGAACGCATTCAACACCAGACTCCATTCACAAAATCGGGCATTTAAGAGTTTGTTGCTCACCAGAAAGTCATAGAGGAGTAATTAAACACAGTTGAGACATGATAGAAACCAGCAGGTTTTATGTTTTATGTCGGCATTCATCTGTTACTCCAAGATCATCCTAATTCAAGTGATTTCCAACATATAGGCTAGGCTAAGGTTAGCAGGATGCGGTTAGGTTCAATACTCAATAGTGGAACGCATTCAACACCAGACTCCATTCACAAAATCGGACATTTAAGAGTTCGCTGCTCACCAGAAAGTCATAGAGGAGTAATTAAATACACTTGAGACATGAGAGAAACCAGCAGGCTTTAGAGTCTACTTCGGAATTCATCTGTTACTCCAAGATGGGGGTGTTGTTATTGGTTATCATGCCGAAATGACCCAGAGGACACATTTTGTTACGGTAGTTATGCTCCACCAGGGTGGCAGTGGAGGGCACCGTTAAGAAAAATTGGGCTGTTTTTAGTGGGGATGATGGCGGCTGGTGTGTTTCTGTGTATTTTAAAGGGTCTCACAGACATTACAGCTGCAACGATTAGTCAACTAATCAATTAGTTGATCGATAGAAGAATAATTTGAAACTATTTTGATAATCGATTGTTTGTTAAAGATACATTTCATGCAAAAAATGGCAGAAAATGCTGTTTTCAGACTGTAAAATGCGAATGTTTTCTGTTTTAATTGAATTTTAACGGCATTTTCAAAACTGTTGTACATGTCTCTGTGATGATTTTGCACTCTGTCGTCTTAAAGGTCCCATATTCTGCTCATCTTCAGGTTTCCATGGTTTCATTTTCAAAAAACACCCTATTTTTGGATGGTTTTATTCCCGTGTGTGTGTGAGGAAGCACCAGAAGCACAAAATAACCCCCAAATCCCCAGAAAAAGAGATTTTATGCACTTTAAGTGGTTTCATAATTGGTCTGTTTTATATGAGTCTCACAATAACTCCCACAGGTGATGGAAGGTTCTTTTCTGAACATGTTTAACTTGTAATAATGAAGTTTATGATGTTTATTCTGAAGCTTTATCGTCTCCTCTGGTTTCAGGAATGTGGTCCTTCTGGGGCCTGAGACCGGTGCTGACGTCCCTGTTTCAAGGTGAGTTCACACACCTGCACGCTGTCAGCGAGTCTTGTTCAGGTGCAGAGTTCACTCCAGTCCTCCAACAGCTCCACTCGCTCCCGGTCCAGTTCCGCATCCAAAGTCCTCCTGTTTGCATTCAAGGCCATCCACCACCTCGGCCCCCATATTTGTCTAATCTCCTCTAGTGTCCCACTCCCTCAGATCCACTTCCCCCATCCACCTGTCTGTCCCCTCCGCCCGTCTCACCACCATGGGGGGGCAGAGCATTCAGCCGCTCTGCTCCCCGTCTCTGGAACTCAACACCACCCCAACTCAAACATTGATCCCCCCACCGCCCCCTTCAAGTCTCAACTCAAAACCCGTCTGTGTAAAACTGTCTATTCCACTTAAATGTCTACTGCTCTGCCTTTTCTGTTGTTTTGTTGTATAGTATTTGCTGTTTTTAATATATGAAAACCCTGTGTGGCGTCCTTGAGGGCCGAGGACAGATCCAGCTGGCGACAGGTCACCAAAACTGGGGACTGTACCCAGAAACCGAGGACAGATCCAGCTGGCGACAGGTCACCAAAACTGGGGACTGTACCCAGAAACCGAGGACAGATCCAGCTGGCGACAGGTCACCAAAACTGGGGCTTGTCTCCGGTTTCTGGGGACAGATCCAGCCGACGACAGGTCACCAAAACCGGATACTGTCCCCAGAAACCGGAGACAAATCCAGCCTGGAACAGGTCACCAAAACCGTGAACTGTCTCCGGTTTCTGGAGACAGATCCAGCCGGGGACAGGTCACCAAAACTGGGGACTGTCCCCAGAAACCGGGGACAGATCCAGCCTGGAACAGGTCACCAAAACTGGGGCCTGTCTCCGGTTTCTGGGGACAGATCCAGCCGACGACAGGTCACCAAAACCGGATAATGTCCCCAGAAACCGGAGACAAATCCAGCCTGGAACAGGTCACCAAAACCGGGGACTGTCTCCGGTTTCTGGGGACAGCCCCCGGTTTTGGTGACCTGTCCCCGGAAACCGAGGACAGATCCAGCCAGGGACAGCTCACCAAAACCAGGCACTGTCCCCAGAAACCAGGGACGTCTGGTCACCCTGGTGTAACCTCCTCTTCCCTCTCTGCAGCGTCCCAGCATGCCTCTGCCTGGCCTCCCGTTGTCTCCAGGACGATGGCCACCCTCAACCAGATGCACCGCCAGGGAAAACCCAAACCGCTTCCGAAATCTGTCGGCGCCACGTTCGGCCGCCCCCAGCTGAAGGCCGTGGTCCTGAAGACCATGATCCGGAAGCCCAAGAAGCCCAACTCGGCCAACAGGAAGTGCGCTCGCGTGCGGCTGTCCAACGGGAAGGAGGCGGTGGTCTTCATCCCCGGGGAGGGACACAACCTGCAGGAGCACAACGTGGTGCTGGTGGAGGGGGGCAGGACGCAGGATCTGCCCGGGGTCAAACTCAAAGTGGTCCGCGGAAAATATGACTGCGCTCACGTAGTGAAGAAGAAACAGTAGAGCTGCTGTCGTCATGGAAATGTGTGTTGATAAAGTTTTTGTTGAATGAATAAATACATGTGCTTAAAGTTACGTCCGTTATACTTGATGCATGAATGGAAACAACGGAAAGGTTCACTCACGCTAACATGCTAGTTAACATCAACATAGACACAGGCTAATTTCTGCTAGTTAACATTAACATAGGTACAGGCTAATTACTGCTAGTTAACATTAACATAGACACAGGCTAATTACTGCTAACTAACATGATAGACCACTCTATAATTGACAGATAGAGCAGGTCTAGACCACTCTATAATTGACAGATAGAGCAGGTCTAGACCGCTCTATAATTTACAGATAGAGCAGGTCTAGACCGCTCTATAATTGACAGATAGAGCAGGTCTATACCGCTCTATAATTTACAGATAGAGCAGGTCTAGACCGCTCTATAATTTACAGATAGAGCAGGTCTAGACCGCTCTATAATTGACAGATAGAGCAGGTCTAGACCGCTCTATAATTGACAGATAGAGCAGGTCTAGACCGCTCTATAATTGACAGATTGAGCAGGTCTAGACCGCTCTATAATTTACAGATAGAGCAGGTCTAGACCGCTCTATAATTTACAGATAGAGCAGATGCACATGGATTGTAATTGAGCCCAGAAACAGCGTCCTATAATACCAACAACATACCGTGCTCCCCAAACCGGCCTCCTCCGCGAGGGGGTGTGAACATGTGATTGAAAAAAAAACAAATGAGGGACTCATTTCGAATGAAAGTATTTTCATTTCGAAGGCAAGTCCTCAGAAAGTCAGTCTTAAAGGGGGGGGAAGGGGGGTTGTCCTATTATTGTCCTGTGATGATCTGCGACGCCCTGCAGTACCCTGTAAGGCCCTGCAGTACCCTGTAAGGCCCTGCTGTACCCTGTAAGGCCCTGCAGTACCCTGCAAGGCCCTGCTGTACCCTGTAAGGCCCTGCTGTACCCTGTAAGGCCCTGCTGTACCCTGTAAGGCCCTGCTGTACCCTGTAAGGCCCTGCAGTACCCTGCAAGGCCCTGCTGTACCCTGTAAGGCCCTGCTGTACCCTGTAAGGCCCTGCAGTACCCTGCAAGGCCCTGCAGTACCCTGTAAGGCCCTGCTGTACCCTGTAAGGCCCTGCAGTACCCTGCAAGGCCCTGCTGTACCCTGCAAGGCCCTGCTGTACCCTGTAAGGCCCTGCTGTGCCCTGTAAGGCCCTGCAGTGCCCTGTAAGGCCCTGCTGTACCCTGTAAGGCCCTGCAGTGCCCTGTAAGGCCCTGCAGTACCCTGTAAGGCCCTGCAGTACCCTGTAAGGCCCTGCTGTACCCTGTAAGGCACTGCAGTGCCCTGTAAGGCCCTGCAGGCCCTGCTGTGCCCTGTAAGGCCCTGCTGTGCCCTGTAAGGCCCTGCAGGCCCTGCTGTGCCCTGTAAGGCTCTGCTGTGCCCTGTAAGGCCCTGCTGTACCCTGTAAGGCCCTGCTGTGCCCTGTAAGGCCCTGCTGTACCCTGTAAGGCCCTGCAGTACCCTGTAAGGCCCTGCTGTACCCTGTAAGGCCCTGCAGGCCCTGCTGTGCCCTGTAAGGCCCTGCTGTGCCCTGTAAGGCCCTGCAGTACCCTGTAAGGCCCTGCAGTACCCTGTAAGGCCCTGCTGTACCCTGTAAGGCCCTGCAGGCCCTGCTGTACCCTGTAAGGCCCTGCTGTGCCCTGTAAGGCCCTGCTGTGCCCTGTAAGGCCCTGCTGTGCCCTGTAAGGCCCTGCAGTGCCCTGCTGTGCCCTGTAAGGCCCTGCAGTGCCCTGTAAGGCCCTGCTGTACCCTGTAAGGCCCTGCTGTACCCTGTAAGGCCCTGCAGGCCCTGCTGTACCCTGTAAGGCCCTGCTGTGCCCTGTAAGGCCCTGCAGTGCCCTGTAAGGCCCTGCAGTGCCCTGTAAGGCCCTGCAGTGCCCTGCTCTTCGTAGGTGGTGTCTGACGGTGCCGGGGGAGTGAACAGCGACAATAACAGGCACAATACAGATAGTGGAAGTAGTAGTTTATGGGACTAACCCGGGTTGGTTGTTAGGGATTCTTTATTCATCCCAAATGAAACTAGGCATCACCGATGCAACTTGGCTTGGTGTGTGTCAGCCACCGTGCCGCAACTCACTTAAAAAATGGCAAAAAATGTCATGTTGGCCATGACGATACAGTGAAATATGAACATACAGTTTCATTAAATAAAATCAAAAGGTATTGTCTGTCTAGTGTGAAGAAGTGTCACACTCCTGTATGTAGTTCAATAATAAAAGCTCTTTGGAAATACTCAGTACTACTACCTACTGTAGCAGTATCAGTTCTACCACTGCTGTTTTGAGGTATCACCATACGTCTATATGATGGGGAATGGCTATATATACAGTATATATAGATATATATATATATATATAGATAGATATATAGATATATATATATATATATATATACATCTATCTATAGATATATGTATATCTATCTATATATATCTATAGATATATGTATATCTATCTATATATATCTATAGATATATCTATCTATAGATAGATATATCTATCTATATATAGATAGATATATATATATAGATAGATATATCTATCTATATATATATAGATATAGATAGATAGTGTAACCATCTCTGCAATCATAACCATAGTTAAAGCAACTGATCAGGTAGTGTCGTAAACCGTCGTAAAATACGTTGAGTTTCTGCGCATGCGCATAATTCTGGTACGGATCGGGTATTGACACTGGCTTTTACCGCAGAAAGTAGGTTTTTGGATGCTTTACTTTTGCGTGACATCGTCCTGTGTTCTCCCGACAGGCTGTTGAGAAGTTCCTCCCCCCTCCGGTGGGTTCATATGTTTTAAAGTGATCCTAAAAATGAACGTAGTCATCGTTTAACGACAGAAATGAGTGTTACGTTACATGACGCCTGGCCTGCATCAATGCTAGCTAGCTAGCTAGCTATTAGCTATTAGCACAGTTAGCATTAGCCAAAAGTCCAAAGCAGTCGTCTGCTACTGGTGGATTTTCATACATTTCTCAATATTTTATTACCTTTTTAACGGCTTTTCTCGCCTTCCGTCTACTGAACACAACGGAAACGTCAGCGTTGTGTGTTTGTGTGTGTCCGTTAACGCGTTAGCTAGTTTATTATCGACAAGCTAGCTAGCTAGCTTAACTTTTAGCTTCACTGGGAAAAACATCGGTTATTAATGGAACGGCTCTTTCTCGTCTCTGATTGGCTGGATGTAACTCATCGATTAACACGTCCGTCAATCGTAACGTTACCCAAACTACACAGATAGTTAACCGCTAAGCGTCATTGTGCTGACGTTATTTAACCGTTAACCCGTAAAAAAAACGTTAACCCGTTATTTAACCGTTAACTAACCGTTAGCACATCATTAAACCGTTAGCACAATATTATACAGCACAATTTTTAATATTTTTTATGTAAATAAATGCTATAAATCTATAATGCGCCTTGACCTTTTGACCTATTCATGTCACAATACAATAGTTAACCGTTAACCTAATATTTACACAATATTCTGCGACATATTGCAATTTATAACCTTTTTTCCAACTTCCGACGTCCCCAAAAGGAAACTTATCAACATCTGTTTCATCTAAAAAGAAACATTTCTCTGTTTGTTCATCTCACTTCAATGTTATCGCTGCAAAATGTATAATATATATAATAAAAGATCCATACTTGGCGCCTGTGTATTGATGCAGTATTACGTTGCTGTATTGATGCCCCCAGTGAGTACTGTGAAAGTGATTCTACTTGCAAGTAAACCTAACTTTATCATAACTTGAGTGGTTCCTGTCTATTCTTGATAATGAAGTTATTCTAACTGGGGGGGGGACCCTGGGCTGATTTCTAATGGTGTCCCTCTGTCTGTCTCAGAGTCCCGGAGGAGACGCGTCCCCCTTCAGAGGGTCAGAGCATGACGAGATGAATGGAGGGAAAGACGAAGAAGAACAACGAGGAGAGGACTGTCCGCCGCTTCCTGCTCAGGGTCAGCGACCATTTCTGGCTCTGCTAACGTTGCGTTCACAGGGGTCAAAATGACCTTTTTGGCCACTAGTCAAGGTCAAAGTTTGTTTGTGGAGCACATTTTTAAACAGTCAGATACAGAGAACAGCAGAAGATAAAAAGCATAAAAAATAGCCGAAAGAAGCTTCTAAAACAGAATATGCCCAAACGATAAAGACAGACGACACATAAAAACTATATTTAAAACAATAACAACAAAATTGACAAAAACTTTGAAAAAAGATCAGAAATAAAGTGAAGCGAATAAAGTGATAAAAATATCAGAAATGTGACAAAAACATCGAAAAAGTGACAGGTTGAATAAAGTGATGAAAAGTGACAAAAACATTAAAAAAGTGACAGCCAGGTTGAATAAAGTGATGAAAAGTGACAAAAACATTAAAAACGTGATCAAAAATGTTGAATAATCAAAATTACCTTTTTGTCCACCAGTCAAGGTCAAGGTGTCATTTACAAACAGTCAGATACAGAGAACAGCAGAAGATAAAAAGCATAATAAATAGCCGAAAAAACCTTCTAAAACAGAATATGCCCAAACAATAAAGACAGACAACACATAAAAACTATTTTTATAACAGTAACAACAACAAAATCGTTAAATAAAGTGATGAAAATATCAGAAAAGTGACAAAAACATTGAAAAAGTGACAAAACCTTTGAACAGATAAAAACTTAAAGCAATAATAACAATAAAATGTCAGCTCAGCTTCTGTTAAAAGCAAAAAGATGAGTTTTAAAAGGGATCTAAAGCTCTGAATTGAGAATAATAATAATAATAATAATAATAACAATAATAATAATAAATAATGTTGAGAGGAAGAGAGTTCCTCTCCTGGAACAGCTCTGTCCCCTCTGGTTTCCAGTCTGGATTTTCAGTCTAAAAGCATCTGGTCAGCGGACCTGAGTCTGACTGGATGGAGCAAAATCAGCATATCAGATAATATGATGGTGCCCCCCCCATTAGGTGTCGTCTTCCCATCAAAATCAATGTTAAAAAACCTCATAAAGTGAAATGGTCATGCCATGGGACCTTTAACACGACGTGTCTGACGTTACTATTTATACTCGTGTGCACCCACAACAGTAGACCCCCCAAATATTCTAACATCTTATTAACTGCAGAACCATAGTAGCTGTTGTTCTACACCTTGGTGCCCAGCCCCTCCCTTCAGAAAGGACCTTTATGGGGCACACATGCATGCACTTTCCCTGATTGACCCTTGTGTTGTCTTCCCGTCAACCAGGGGGAAAAAAAGACCGCTTTTCCCCACATTTTTGTCACTTTTTAAATGTGGTGGGTGCTTTTTTTTAATTTATTTTTTTAATGTTCTTGATGTTTTTTCCGAAATTTTTGAGATTTTTTAATGTTGACATTTTCAGCGCTTATTTCGATTTTCCTCATTTTTTGTGACAAATAAAGAATTCAACTCAAACGGGTCAAATTTGACCCAAGGACAACCTGAGGGTTGAGCTGATCTACACCCCCCCCCTCCCCCCCGCACCCCCACATCACAGGCAGAACCATAACAGAACACTAAGAACCCCTAAAACCTGCCTAAGGCCTGTGTATGCCAAAAAAAATGACAAAAACTAAAACTTACATTACACTGAAATTGAAAGCAGGCCCCAAACACTCGATGGTGTTTTTTACTGCCTGGACGGAGACGTCGTGGGCCAAAAACACCAAACCGTATTAATTTTGGGAACAGGGTCCAGTGAAAAGGGAGAAAGAACCTTTTTACAGAGATATTAAAGTCTGTTTCTTTTCCTGCAGGAGATGTCGAGACAGAAGAAGAACCGTCCTCAAAACCAAGACGGATTCGGTCCAAACGCCGCCACCACACCTGTCCGGTATGCAGCCGCGTGTTCACGCGTCCGTACCGGCTGGCGGCCCACATGTGCACGCACTCTGGCGACAAGCCGCACAGCTGCTCCGTGTGCGGGAAGCGCTTTGCCGAGAAGAAAACCCTGACGGTGCACCAGCGAGTTCACACCGGTGAGAAGCCGCACTCCTGCTCGGTCTGCGGCGTCAGCTTTGCCCAGCGGAGCTGCCTGCGGCGGCACAAGCTCGGCCACGCCGCAGAGAAACCCCACCGGTGCTCGGTGTGCGGCCACGGCTTCATCCAGCGGCGGCATCTCGTCCAGCACGAGCGGACGCACACTGGGGAGAGGCCGTTCGGCTGCCCGCTCTGCCCCAAGCGCTTCGCCTCCAATTCGGGCCTTACCGAACACCAGAAGAGCCACGCCGAGACGAGCCCGCACTCCTGCTCCGTCTGCGAAGACCTTCTCCACGCCGGCGTCCCTCAGGGACCACGTGAGGCTCCACACCGGCGAAAAGCCTCACCGCTGCTCGATGTGCTCGAAGAGCTTCAACCGGCCGGGCCTGCTGAAGAAACACCTGCAGAAACACGCAGCGGAGGAAGCTGCAGCTGCAGCCGGGAAGGTGAGTCTTCTTTATTTAAAGTGTAGTTATTATCCACCCAGGTACGTGTTATGGTAGTTTACGGTTGACAGTTCATTGTCATAGTAAAGGAGCAAAGAGGGCAGTATTTAGAGCCCGACTGATATATCTGGTTCTGGCTAGTCAATATTCTGAGTTACTAAATCAATATATGAGCCAATATTTAAAATGTTATTACTTTGAGATTATTAGTTCATGCGGTGCTGCTCATGAGCATAAGAACCCTGCTTAAGTTGACCAAAGGACACCAATTTTCTTAGTGAATGAATAATGTATCGTAAATAAATCTTCTTCCTTAAAATACAGGGGCATAAGTATACACCCCCTATGTTAAAATACAGGGGCATAAGTATACACCCCCTATGTTAAAATACAGGGGCATAAGTATACACCCCCTATGTTAAAATACAGGGGCATAAGTATACACCCCCCTATGTTAAAATACAGGGGCATAAGTATACACCCCCTATGTTAAAATACAGGGGCATAAGTATACACCCCCCATGTTAAAATACAGGGGCATAAGTATACACCCCTATGTTAAAATACAGGGGCATAAGTATACACCCCCATGTTAAAATACAGGGGCATAAGTATACACCCCCTATGTTAAAATACAGGGGCATAAGTATACACCCCTATGTTAAAATACAGGGGCATAAGTATACACCCCCATGTTAAAATACAGGGGCATAAGTATACACCCCCTATGTTAAAATACAGGGGCATAAGTATACACCCCTATGTTAAAATACAGGGCATAAGTATACACCCCTATGTTAAAATACAGGGGCATAAGTATACACCCCCTATGTTAAAATACAGGGGCATAAGTATACACCCCCTATGTTAAAATACAGGGGCATAAGTATACACCCCCTATGTTAAAATACAGGGGCATAAGTGTACACCCCTATGTTAAAATACAGGGGCATAAGTATACACCCCCTATGTTAAAATACAGGGGCATAAGTATACACCCCTATGTTAAAATACAGGGGCATAAGTATACACCCCCTATGTTAAAATACAGGGGCATAAGTATACACCCCTATGTTAAAATACAGGGGCATAAGTATACACCCCCCTATGTTAAATTCCCATAGAGACAGACACATTTTTATTATTAAAGACCAGATATTTCATGGATCAGGATACTATGCATCCTGATAAAGTGCCTTTGGTATTAACCCCCTCATAACACACCCTTCACCATACCTAGAGATTAGCATGGTGTCATTTCATTTAGCCTAACAGCTGGTGTGATTTGCATTGAGAGATGATCTTATGGATCTTATGCCAATCTTTATGTATGGTGAAGGGTACAGTATGTGATGATGGGGGTATTTTCAATTTAATTAATTAACAAATTATGCAGGCCTAATCCTGCTTGGATCAAATTCTATCATCTTGCCCCCCGAGGTGTAATATCCGTGGAGAGGGTCAGGCGTCATGTTGCAGCTAAAACATGGTGATAACTTGTGCGTTGATCCTTCATCAGGAGGAAGCTCCTCACCGTTGCTTCATGTGCCACAAAGACTTCTCCTCCGCCGAGAAGCTGCAGCAGCACCTGCAGCTCCACCAGAGGGGGCGCTCCTTTGTTTGCGACATCTGCGACCGCAGTTTCAGCAAAGCGTCCCGGCTGAGGGAGCACGTCCGCACGCACACCGGCGAGAAGCCCTTCCAGTGCGACGTCTGCAAGAAACAATTCTCAAGGCAGAGGGTGTTAACGAGGCACCTGGAGATCCACAGCAGGGAGGGGCGCAGCGTCGCCCCCCCCGCCTCTGCCGGCTCTCCCACCGCCGCTACCGCCCCAGCTGCTGCTGACGCACCCGCCGCCTCCACGCCGGACAACAGCTCCACGCTGTCGGACGCAGACAACAAGGTCAGGCTCACACTCTCAACACTGAAGGGATCGCATGGGTGGATGGATGGGTAGATGGATGGATGGGTGGATGGATGGATGGATGGGTGGGTTGGTGGATGGGTAGATGGATGGATGGGTGGGTGGATGGGTAGATGGGTGGGTAGATGGATGGATGGGTGGGTGGATGGGTAAATGGGTGGGTAGATGGATGGATGGGTGGGTGGATGGGTAAATGGGTGGGTAGATGGATGGGTAGATGGATGGATGGGTGGGTGGATGGGTAAATGGGTAGATGGATGGATGGGTGGGTGGATGGGTAAATGGGTGGGTGGATGGATGGATGGGTGGATGGATGGATGGGTAGATGGATGGATGGGTAGATGGATGGATGGGTAGATGGGTGGATGGGTGGATGGGTAGATGGGTGGGTGCATGGATGGGTGGGTGGGTGGATGGGTAAATGGGTGGGTGGATGGATGGATGGGTGGATGGATGGATGGGTAGATGGATGGATGGGTAGATGGGTGGATGGGTGGGTGCATGGATGGGTGGGTGGGTGGGTGGGTGGGTGGGTGGATGGATGGGTGGGTGGATGGGTAGATGGGTGGGTGCATGGATGGGTGGGTGGGTGGGTGGATGGATGGGTGGGTGGATGGGTAGATGGGTGGGTGCATGGATGGGTGGGTGGGTGGGTGGATGGGTAGATCTGGTTCATCTGCAACTAATTTGATAATGGAATAAATGTTGTTACTTTTTAATTAACCCTTCTGTTGTCTTCCCGTCAAAGTTGACAAAATGACGCTTTTTATCAATGTTTTTAACTTCATTACATTTTTGTTAACCAAAATGACGTCACCACCGCTGTTTCTTGCGCAAATGCTCGGCACATCTGGACGCAGTTGGCTAGGAAGAACAGGTCCGTCTGTACAAACATCTGGAGGATTCTTCATGTACAGACCACAGAGTCAAACATCTGGATGATTCTTCGTGTACAGACCACAGAGTCAAACATCTGGAGGATTCTTCATGTACAGACCACAGAGTCAAACATCTGGAGGATTCTTCATGTACAGACCACAGAGTCAAACATCTGGAGGATTCTTCATGTACAGACCACAGAGTCAAACATCTGGAGGATTCTTCATGTACAGACCACAGAGTCAAACATCTGGAGGATTCTTCATGCACAGACCACAGAGTCAAACATCTGGATGATTCTTCATGTACAGACCACAGAGTCAAACATCTGGATGATTCTTCCTGTACAGACCACAGAGTCAAACATCTGGATGATTCTTCATGTACAGACCACAGAGTCAAACATCTGGATGATTCTTCATGTACAGACCACAGAGTCAAACATCTGGAGGATTCTTCGTGTACAGACCACAGAGTCAAACATCTGGATGATTCTTCGTGTACAGACCACAGAGTCAAACATCTGGATGATTCTTCATGTACAGACCACAGAGTCAAACATCTGGAGGATTCTTCATGTACAGACCACAGAGTCAAACATCTGGAGGATTCTTCATGTACAGACCACAGAGTCAAGCATCTGGATGATTCTTCGTGTACAGACCACAGAGTCAAACATCTGGATGATTCTTCATGCACAGACCACAGAGTCAAGCATCTGGATGATTCTTCATGTACAGACCACAGAGTCAAACATCTGGATGATTCTTCATGTACAGACCACAGAGTCAAACATCTGGAGGATTCTTCGTGTACAGACCACAGAGTCAAACATCTGGATGATTCTTCGTGTACAGACCACAGAGTCAAACATCTGGATGATTCTTCCTGTACAGACCACAGAGTCAAACATCTGGAGGATTCTTCGTGTACAGACCACAGAGTCAAACATCTGGAGGATTCTTCATGTACAGACCACAGAGTCAAACATCTGGATGATTCTTCGTGTACAGACCACAGAGTCAAACATCTGGATGATTCTTCATGCACAGACCACAGAGTCAAACATCTGGAGGATTCTTCATGCACAGACCACAGTCAAACATCTGGATGATTCTTCATGTACAGACCACAGAGTCAAACATCTGGATGATTCTTCATGTACAGACCACAGAGTCAAACATCTGGAGGATTCTTCATGTACAGACCACAGAGTCAAACATCTGGATGATTCTTAATGCACAGACCACGGTGTTGTGCACCAGTCTATCCGAGCATGTATAAAATGTTTGAAGTCGACACGTTAGTTACATATTTTCTGCTTTTGTTGCAGAACGCAGACGAGCCGCTCGGCGCCGGCGGTCTGAACGAGGTGCCGGTTGAGACCCGGAACGATGAAGAGGAAGCGGTGCATTCACTGACCGGTGAGAACATCAGACACGGATCTATAGATATTATAGACGGAAAGAGTGACGTTATATACATGGAAGTACACAGAATACACAGAAGAGCACGTTTTCTCACTCATTTTCACTTTTTATAGTGTGATTTTGGTATTTTTTAACCCTACACTGCAAAAAAGGGAGTTAAAAACAAGAAACAATCTGAGGGAAAAGGTCAGAACAAGTGAAATTATCTGCAGTACCTGATGCTGAACATCTGTCCTGTAGGGTAACATTACAGCTTGTTTCTACCTGATGATGAACATCTGTCCTGTAGGGTAACATTACAGCTTGTTTCTCCCTGATGATGAACATCTGTCCTGTAGGGTAACATTACAGCTTGTTTCTACCTGATGATGAACATCTGTCCTGTAGGGTAACATTACAGCTTGTTTCTCCCTGATGCTGAACATCTGTCCTGTAGG